>JAQZBX010013515.1:0-18828 GCA_029593785.1 Cabassous unicinctus | reverse complement strand
GAGAGAAAAGAACAGAGAGAAAAAATAATGGAAAAAATAGAGCAGGAGCTAAGAGAGTTGAATAACACAAAACACAACAACATACGTGTCATGGGAGTTCCAGAGGGAGAAGTGAAGGGAAAAGGGGCAGAAAGAGTATTTGAGGAAATAATAGAAGAAAATTTCCCAACTCTCATGAAACAAATGAACTTAGATGTTCAAGAAGTACACTGTATCCCAATCAGAATAAATCTGAATAGACCCTCTCCAAGACACATAGTACTCAGAATTTCAAATGCCAAAGATAAAGAGAGGCTGTGAATATTCTCGCTGTCTTGATTTTGTGATAATCAGGGTAGGCTAAACATTCGCTATATTAGAAACCATGCATGTGTCCCCAGACCTAGTTTTTCTCCCTAGGTCTGGTTTTTAGAATGCTGGTGATAAACCAAGCCTGATTTATTATATGACCATCCTGTATGGGAAAAGACTGTAACTTTGGGTATCTTTGTTCAAACTTAAGAGATATAGCAGGGGAACGGATGTGGCTCAAATTGTTGGGTGTCTGTCACCCATATGGAGGGACCTGGGTTCAATCCCCAGGACCTCCTGGTAAAAATTAAAAAAAAAGAAAAATATAGAAGGTGTGTGGGCCACCAGGCCCTGTGTGCGGGTGCGCCGTCAGACCCCTCAAATGGGAGAGGCCCCCAAGCCCGGCGAATGAGTGTGCTGCCAGGCCCTGCGAGCGGGTGCACCGCCAGGCCCTGTGCATGGGTGAGTCCCCCAGGCCCCATGTGCGGGTGTGCTGCCAGGCCCCACAAGCAGTTGAGCCATCAGGCCCCGTGCGTGGGTGCACCACCAGGCCCCACGAGCCATGCAGCAAGATGGTGATGTGGCAGGGGAGTGGTGTGGGGGAGAGCCAGGGTGAGACGCGCTGAAGGACTGGAAGCTGGGGTGGCACAAGTGGTAGGATGCCTCTATCCCACATCGAAGTTTCCAAGGATCAAATCCCAGTGAAGACAGGAGGAGAGGGATAAGGGGAGAGGGCAGGAGGCAGACACAGAGAGTTGCCCAATGGGTGGACATGGGGACAGCAAAAACAGTGGGGGGGGGCTGGTAAAAGTGGATGAAAGTAAATAAATAAATAGATCCTTTTAAAAAAATGTATAAGGGAGTAAGGTACGGACTATAGTTAGTAGTAATACTTTGATGATGCTCTTTCATAATTTGTTAACAAATGTTTCACAACAATGCAAAGTATTTGTGGTGGGGTGATATGTGAGAGCCCTGTATGATGTTAGGCATGTTTGTTTTGTAAGTTCACAATGTTTACTGAACATTTATAGTTTGTGTATGCTCATGTATGAATGATATACTTCAATAAATTGTGTTTAAAAAAAAAAAGATAAAGAGAAATAAATGGATGTGGCTCAAGTGATTGGGCTCCCGCCTACCACATGGGAGGTCCCAGGTTTGCTTCCTGGTGCCTCCTAAAGATTATGAGCAAGACAGTGAGCTGATGTGACGGGCTGGCATGGTGAGCTGATGCAACAAGATGATGCAACAAGAGACCCAAGGAGAAAAACATAATGAAAGACACAACAAAGCAGGAAGCGGAGGTGGCTCAAGTGATTAGGCACCTCCTTCCTACATGGGATGTCCTGGGTTCAGTTCCTGGTGCTTCCTAAAAGGAACACGAGCACACAATGAACAGAGAGCAATAGCAAACAACAAGGGGGTACGAAGAAATAAATAAAAATACATAAATCTTTTAAAAAATTAAAGAGAAAATTCTCAGAGCAGCAAGGGAGAAGCAAACCATCACATACAAGGGACGCCCAGTAAGACTTACTGCACATTTCTCATCAGAAACTATGGAGGCGAGAAGACAGTGGTATGATACAATTAGGGTACTGAAAGAAAAAAACTGTCAGCCAAGAATTCTTTATCCAGAAAAATTGTCCTTCAGATATGAAGGTGAATATAAAATATTCACAAATAGAAACTAAGAGATTTTGTAAAAAAGAATCTACCTTTGCAGGAAATATTAAAGGAAGCCTTAGAACCTGAAGTAAAAAGACAGGAGAGAGAGGCCTGGAGGAGAGTATAGAAGAAAGAATAGCAGAAAAGATAACTGAAAGAGTAAAAAGACAGACAAAAATATGATATGGCATATGAAAACCAAAGAAAAAAACTGTGGAAGTAAATAATGCATTTACAGTAATATCATTGAATGTGAATGGATTAAACTCCCCAGTCAAAGATACAGGCTGACAGACTGGATAAAAAAACATCACCCATCCATATGCTACTTCAGGAAACTTAACTTAGACACAGGGATACAAACTGATTGAAAGTGAAAGGCTGGAAAAAGATACTCCACACAAATAGCAACCAAAAAGAACAGGGGTAGCTATACTAATATCAGAAAAAACAGACTTTAAATGCAAAAAAGTTTTAAGAGATACAGAAGGCCATTATATATTAATAAAAGGGACTACCCACCAGGAAGATATAACATTCATAAAAATCTATGCACCTAACCAGGATGACCCAAAAACATGAGACAAACTCTGGCAAAATTGAAAGGAGAAATAGACATCTCTACAATAATCATTGGAGACTTCAACACCCCACTCATACCAGTAGAGAGAACAACTAGATAGAAGATCAACAAGGAAACAGAGAACTTGAACAATATGATAAACGAGTTAGACCTAACAGTCATATACAGAATGCTGCATCCAAACTCAGTGGGTTATACATTTTTCTCAAATGTCCATGGATCTTTCTCCAGTATAGACCACATGTTATGGCACAATGCAGCTCTGAACAAATATTAAAAGATTGAAATTATACAAAGCATCTTCTCAGATCATAATGGAATGAAACTGGAAATCATAATGAACAAGAAAAAAGTAAACTCACAAATGTGTGGAGGATAAACAACACACTTCTAAATATCAGTGGGTCAAAGAAGATATTGCAAGTGAAATTAGTAAATATATTGAGACAAATGCAAATGAGAACACAACATATCAAAACTTATGGGATACAGTGAAGGCAGTCTTGAGAGGGAAATTTATAGCCCTGAAAGCCTATATTAAAAAATAAGAAAGAGTTAAACTCAAAGATTTAACTGAACAACTACAGAAACTAGAAAAAGAACAGCAAACCAATCCCAAAGCAAGCAGAAGGAAAGATCTAATAAAGATTAGAGCAGAAATAAATGAAATTGAGAACACAAAAAAAAAAACAAGAGAAAATCAACAAAACCAAAAGCTGGTTCTTTGAGAAGATCAATAGAATTGACAAAACCCTAGCTAGACTAACAAAGATAAAAAGAGAGAAGATGCAAATAAATAATATAAGAAATCAAAGGGGGGAAATTATGACTTACTCCACAGAAATAAAACGGATCATAAGAGGGTATTATGAGAAACTGTGTGCCAACAAACTAGACAACCTAGATGAAATGAACAAATTCCTAGTAATATACAAACAACCTACAGTGACCCTACAAGAAATACAAGAACTTAACAAACCGATCACATTTAAAGAGATTGAATCCATCATCAAAAATCTCCCAACAAGGAAAAGTCCACAACCAGATGGCTTCACAGGTGAATTCTACCAAGCATTTCAAAAAGATTTAACACCAATCCTGCTTAAACTCTTCCAAAAATTTGAAGAGGAGGGAAATTACCCAACACATTTTATGAAGGCAACATCACCCTAATACCAAAGCCAGATAATGATACTACAAGAAAAGAAAATTACAGACCAATCTCTAATGAACATGGATGCAAAAATCCTCAACAAAATACTTGCAAATAGAATCCAACAGCATATCAAAAGATGTATACGTCATGACCAAGTATGTTTCATTCCTGTTAGGCAAGGCTGGTTCAACATAAGAAAATCAATCAATGTAACACACCACATTAACAAATTGAAGGGAAAAAAAACACATGATCATCTCAATGAATGCAGAAAAGACATTCGACAAAATCCAGCATCCTTTTTTGATAAAAAAACACTTCACAAGATAGGCATAGAAGGAAAATTCCTCAATCTGATAAAAAGCATATATGAAAAACCCACAGCCAACGTCGTATTCAATGGGGAAATGTTGAAAGCTTTCCCTCTAAGATCAGGAACAAGACAAGGATGACCATTGTCACCATTGTTACTCAATATTGTACTAGAAGTTCTAGCTAGGGCAATTAAAAAAGAAAAAAAAAAATTAAAGGCATCCAAATAGGAAAAGAGAAAGTAAAACTCTCAGTATTTGCAGATGACATGATCCTGTACTTAGAAAATTCTTAAGCATCCATGACAAAGCTACTTGAGCTAATAAATGAGTTCAGAAAATTGGCAGCATACAAAATCAACACGCCAAAATCAGTAATGTTTTTGTACACTAGCACTGAACAACCTGAAGAGGAAATCAGGGTAAAAATTCCATTTTCAATAGCAACAAAAAGACTCAAATACCCAAGAATTAATTTAACAAAAGAGGTACAGTATCTATTTGCAGAAAACTACAAAATTAATGCTGAAAGAAATGAATGAAGACCTAAAGAAATGGAAAGACATTCTGTGTTTACGGATTGGAAGACTAAATATCATGAAGATGCCATTCCTACCCAAGCTGATTTATAGATTCAATGCAATACTAATCAAAATTCCAACAGCCTACTTTACAGAATTGGAAAAGGCAATTACCAAATTCATTTGGAAGGGAAAGTGTACCCAAATAGCTAAAAGCATTCTAAAAAAGAAGAATGACGTGGGAGGAATTTCACTGCCTGAACTTGAAACATATTACAAACCTACAGTGGTCAAAATAGCATGGTACTGGCATAAAGGTGGACACACTGATCAGTGGAATAGAATTGAGAGTCCAAAAATAAACCCTTACCTCTACAGCCAACTTGATTTTGATAATCTACTAAGACCATGTTAACGGGACAAAACAGTCTCTTCAGCAAATGTTGCTGGGAGAACTGGATATCCATAACCAAAAGAATGAAAGAGGATCCCTATCTCACTCCTTATATGAGAATCAACTTAAAGTGGATCAAAGACCTAAATATGAAGGCCAGGACCATAAAACTACTAGAAGAAAATGTGAGGAAACATTTTCAAGACCTTGTAGTAGCTGATGGTTTCTTGGACCTTACACCCAAAGCACGTGCAACAAAAGAAAAAATAGATAAATGGGACTTCCTTAAAATTAAACACTTTTAATTGTACCCCACAGGACTTTGTCAAAAGGGTGAAAAGGCAGCCAACTCAATGGGAGAAAATATTTGAAAATCATATGTCCGATAAGGGTTTAATATCCAGAATTTATAAAAAGATGTTATAACTCAACAATAAAAAGACAGACTACCCAATTTAAAAATGAGTAAAAGACTTGAATAGACATTTGTCCAAAGAAGAAATACAAATGGCAAGAAAACACATGATAAAATGCTCAACATCATTAATGATTAGGGAAGTGCAAATCAAAACTACAATGAGATATCATTTCACACCTATCAGAATGGCCACTATTAAAAAGACAGAGAACTACAAGTGTTGGAGAGGATGTAGAGAGATAGGAACACTTCTTCACTGTTGGTGGGAATGCAGAATGGTACAGCCACTGTGGAGGACTGTTTGGCTGTTCCTAAAAAGTTGAAAATAGGCTTGCCACGTGACCCAGCAATACCACTACTGTGTATATACCCAGAAGAACTGAGAGCAGTGACATGAACAGACATAGTGTTCATAGTAGCATTATTCATGATTGCCAAAGTTGGAAACAACCCAGGTGTCCATCAACTGTTGAATGGATAAACAAAATGTGGTGTATTCACATGATGGAATATTATGCAGCTGTAAGAAGAAATGAAGTTGCAAAACATATGACAACATGGATGAACCTGGAGGTCATTATGCTGAGTAAAGGAAGCCAGACACAAAAGGACAAATACGGTATGATTGCATGACTATGAACCAAACATATTGTGTAACATATTGTATGATTCAAAAATTTTTTTATATGTTTCCAGTACATTTAATTGAGAAATGGATGTTTTTATTCAACTGTATTTCTTTTTTATTTTAAATTATTGTTTATATTTTCAATTAATAAATATACAAAATAAAGTTTTAAAAAGTTATATTCATAAAGTTGGGTGATACTGGCAATAGAATAGTAAAATGGAATGAAACAGAGAGGGAAGATATACCTCCATACATATACAATTAAATATATGAATTTGGTGTATGATAAACGTGGTATTTTGAGGTGGCATAAAGTTGTCCATAATGCCCCTTTAACAGCTTTTTTTTTTTTTGGAAGCCAATTTATTTTCAGGTCATTATCTGCTAATTCAATAAAGGATGAGACTGCCAACGCTATACAGAACTACTACTATCAGCTTTTTTAATGTGCATAGAATCTAGAATGATGTCCCCTTTTTTCCTTCATCATAGTATTTTGTGTTTTCACTCTTTTTCTTAATCAGCCTTATCAGTTTATTAATTTTATTAGTTCTCAAAGAATCAATTTTTTACTGTTGATTTTCTGGTTGTTTTTGTTTTCCTTTCATTGATTTCCACTCCTACTTTGATTATATTCTTTCTCTCCTTACTTGAGATTTAATTTGTTTCTCTTTTTTTCTACTTTTTAAGATTGAAATTAGATTATTGACTTTATTTTTTTTTCCAATACAACAATTTAAATGTATTAGTTTCCCTCTAAGTATTGCTTTTGCTGCAATCCATACATTTTTAGTATGTTATATTTCATTATCATTAAGTTGAAGATGTTTTCTAATTTCTCCTTTGATCCATGGGTAATTTAGAAGTATGTTATTTAATTTCCAAAATTTGGGAGATTTTCCAGATGTCTTTCTGTTATTGATTTTTACCTTTATTCAACGGCGATCACACAGAGATATAGTCTGTGGGATTTCAATTCTTTGGAAATCATTGAGGTTTGTTTTATATGTTGGCGAATGTTCCATGCTCCTTCATCTGCTCCCTATGTAATCATTGCACACTTTGACAAGACAGTGTTCTGTTCTAAGGTGGCAAATAGGACCCAGGTAGAAGCAGACTGATAGGGTCCATGCTAGGAAAGAGACAGCATGCTACCTTGAAGGAGACAGATTTCACTGAGTCAGAGATCAAATAACAAACCCTCTGGCTGTCACACATATGATTTCTAATTCAGAGTCTCCTATGCTCCTTCTACTTAGGTCCATGTATCCTCAGGGAGATGCTAAAAAAAAAAGTGGATCTCTTTTAAAAACTTAGCAAAAAAGAGCCCATGGTAATTCAAAATATAAAAACAGAAAAGGAAAAACTTTATGGAAGGATTGAAAGATAATGTCAAACAAATATTCCAGAAAGTAGAGCAAAAGGCAAAGATGAAGAAAGAAGAGAAAATATTTTAAAAATAGAGAATAAGTCAGAGTGCAGCAACCAAATAATAGGAATTCCAGAAAGAGAGAATATAAAGAATGGAGAGGAAAATTCAAGAAGATATCCCATAATTGAAAGTAACTTTCAGAATAAGTGGCAGAGTAAAGGACCCATTAAGTGGCCAGAATAAGGGATGAAAATAAATTGTATCAAGACACACAATTATGAAATTTCAAAATTCCTGGAACAAAGAGAAGATTTTATAAACTTCCACAAAGTGAGAAAAATTATAAGAGAAAAGAAGTCACAAAGGATCAAGAGTCAATGTATAGAGGATAAAACATTGGACTGTATAACACAGGGAACCCTGTGGTGGACAATGACTGTGGTTAATAGTCCAAATATGAGAACATTCTTTCATGAACTATAACAAATATACATCACTATTACAAGGTGTTAATAATAGGGGGGTATATGGGAAAAAAATACACCTAGTGCAAACGATGGACTATAGTTAGCAGTAATAGTTTAATATTCTTTCATCAATTGTAACAAAGGTACCACACCAATGCAAACTGTCAACAATAGGGGGATATATGGGAATGTTGTATTTTTTACATAAGTTTTATGTAAACCTACTCTAATTTAAAAAAAAAAACTTCTCTAATTAAAAAAATTACAATAATTAAGAAAATTATACTTGGTTAATCTATAGAGGCAGAAAGCAGATCAGTTGTTGCCTGGAGCTGAGTGTAGGAGCAGGGATTAAATACAAATGGACTTGAGGGAATTTTAGGGAATGATAGAAAGCTTCTAAGAACTGGATTGTGGTGATGATTACACAACTGTGTCAATGTGCTGGGAAAAAAAAGTCATTGAACAGTACACTTCCAGTGGGTGAATTTTGTGGTATGTAAATTATCCTCAATAAAAGTTTTTTAACCACACATACAAAAAAGTCAATGTAGTTTTAGAGTCTCAACAGTAACAGTGGAAGCCAGAACACAATGGAGTGGCACCTTCAAAGTTCTGAGAGGAAATGATTTCCAACTTAGAATTTCATACCCAGCTAAACTATCAAATCAGTTGTAAGGGTAAGATAAAAATTTTCATGGTTCCAAAAAATGCATCTCCCACACATTCAAACAGCTACTGAAGATGTGCTGCACTAAAACAGAGTGAACCAAGAAACAGGAATACATGGGATACAGGAGTAGGGGGTTTAGCTGAGGAGAGATGCTAAGGCCTCTCAAAGAGGAAGTGCAATATGGAAAGCAACAAGTGCAAAGTGTAGTGGTATGACTTAAGATTCAGACACAGCAAGGATGTCAGCAACAAGGTGTCTGATGTCACCATACTCTATTTATCTCAAGGACAAAATTCTCAGGTAGTCTGGTCCAGATTCTTAGGTGTATTTGGCCTACATTGATCACATGCTGTTGAACCTCCCACCCTCCCCTCCATGCCCTATGGCCAGGATCAGCTAAGGATACTCCCTTCACTCCCAGAATTGCTAGACTTTCCCAACTCCCGAGAGCTGGAAGGAAGCAGAGAAGTATAAAATATAGAGCAGCCCATTCCCACTGACCTGCCACTAAAGGCCTCCCAGCTGTCCTAACTGCTATGAGCACTGAGACCTAAGACTCTGGTATGGGCTTGCCTGCTGACTTCCCCAGAAGGGGCTCTGGTCAATCTCCCAAGGAAGCTAAATTTTGACTATGACCCAGACACTCTATTCAGCTCATCTCCTCTAGGGAGCCCTTGTCTAACATATTGTTCTTTCCTTCTTGTTTAGATTCATGCTTGCATCTCAGTTTCTGTATTAATCATGTTCACATCTATTTATCTGAAAATAGTCATTAGAAAATGATATCACATTTGATTGAGGAAAGAAAAAAGAGAAACCAGTAGGTTGGGGCAAGTTACTTAATTGCTTTAGACTTAGTTTGCACATCTGTAAATGGTGGTAAAAAATCTCAGAGCTGTTAGAAGAAATAATTGAGCTAATGTAGATATAATGTATGATCCAGATTAGGGGCTCAATCAGGGGTAGCTCTTTTTTTAAAAACAAACAAACAATTCAATTAAATAATTCCTTTAGTATGTAAGTGTGTGTGTTTGGGTGTGTGTATGTGTGTGCATGGGTGTATGAGTTTGGGTGTATGTGTGTGTGTGAAGTGTGTGGGTATGTTTGGTGTGTGTGTTTGGGTGTGTGGGGGTAAGTGGGTATGTTTGGGTATATGTGTGTGGGTGTGTTTTAGATATGTGTATGTATTTTGGTGTGTGCGTTTGGATATGAGTGTGTGAGTGTGTCTAGGGTGAATACAAAATGCAGTGAGGGTAAATTAGGAGCACACCTGAGTCTACTGAGGTGCTGGAAGATTTCCAGAGAAGATGACTTGTAAGTTCTTGCAGAAGAAACGTGGAGTGTGACAAGGCTTGGGAGGCCTGGGATCCTATGAGGGGTGGCAGAATCAGAGATTTGGTAAGCTGGAATCATTTATGCCTCTTCTATATGTTTTTATATTTTACTAAGGAAAATTTCAAATGTGTACAAATGGAGAGACTATTATATAGTACATCTGCCTCTACCCAGATTCAACAATTATCCATTCATTGCCAGTCATGTTTATTTATACCCCAATCTACTTCTCCAGTCGCAGATGATTTATAAGCAAATCCCAGAATCATATCATTTCTTCTGGAAATATTTTAGTATTTTACTTCTTGTATTTTCTTGTGGCCTTCTCAGTATTTAATATGTTCTTTTTAAAAAATACCAATAATAACTAAGAATTAAATGAACCCATTTAACGTGGAAAGATCTTACAAACATATTGTTAAATGAAATAAACGAGTGACATCCCAGTTACATTAATAAAACCCAACCAAACAAAAAACAAACAATAAAATATAGGGGTGTGTGTCCTAAAATATGTAAATATATTATGAAAGGATCACTGTAAAGGTGGCCCCCAAACTAGTGAAACTGATTACTTCTGAGGAAGGAAGTCATCATATGGGGGGTGAAGGAAATCTTGCCTTATAGAGTTCTATATTGTTTGATTCTTGTGCAGAAAAATGTATTCATCATTACTTGGGTAATTAATAAAAAGAGAAGGAATTGATGTAAACACTTTGCTCATCACTGCATAGGGTGACTAACTCATCTGGGGAGTGTAGAAGAATCTCAGGTGCTGAGCTGAGTTTCTAACCACTTAGTGACCTTCCGACCTCCTTCCCAATGATGGTTTTTGTTTGGTTGGGGGTTTTTTGCCCAATTAAAAATATGCTACCCAGTTCAGGAAATGTGGTTGATTGATTAGCAGCTGCACAGAGGACCTACTTTGCATATTGAAACAACCTTGGGGGGAAAAAATGCCCCAAATGAGAGAACCAGGTCCTATGTCAGGGCAGATAGCTCCAGAGTTTGGTGCCTTGCCAGTGGGCCCTACTTTGGAGTTTGTGCTCCTGAGAGTGACAGAGTTGGATTCAACTGTCTTCCCTGCACATGGCTCATCTGTCCCTTCTATTCAAATTTATACTTGGTGCTGGAGTTTGTAGGTGAACGTCCAGAGACTTGAGTCTTTGGGCTGTCCATGTGTCAGCTGGGCCTGGAACCTCAGTGGAGCTGCAACTCCTACTCTACAGCTCATTGGACTCACCCAGGACAACTGGCGGGGAGATGATGATGGACACAGCCACCCCAGGGAACGGAGAGAGTCTGCAGTTGCAGGCAGGATAGTCCCATCCATCTTCCCCATGGGATATAAGCCCCCTCTCAATTGGAAGTGGAGTGGACATCACCATCCCAGACTCCTCAGGATTGGGGGAAGAGCTATGGACTAGAGTGGACTTACTGGTATTCTACTATAGACATATTGTGATTCTAGCAATGGAAGAAATTACAACATTGATGTGGAGCCAGTGGCCACTGGAGGGTCTGGGGACAGGGAGAGGGAAAAGCAGTTGTAATATGGGAGCTTTTTCGGGACTTGGGAATTGTTCTGAGTGACACTGCAACGACAGATATAGGCCATTTTATATCCTCACATAACATGCAGAATTGTGCGGGAGAGAGTGCAGACTACAATGTGAACTATGGTCCATGCTTAATGGCAAAGCCCCAGGATGTGTTTATCAATTGTGATGAATGTGCCACACTAATGAAGGATGTTTATGTGGGAGGGTGTGGGAGGTGTGGGAGGTGGGGCATATGGGAATCCCTGTATCGTTTGTGTAACATTTATGTAATCTAAGCCTCTTTAAAAAAAAATTTTTTTTTTTAAAGCCCCAAATGCAGTCATCAGCTCCTGCTTGAAGGCTAGAGATCATGCCACAGATGTGTCTTGGCCTGCTGCACATTTTGCACATTTTCAGAAGAATGTCTCTGGTCACTGTCCCCTTGGCCCCCCCCTCAATGGCAGGAAATTTCCTACAAACACTGTAAAAGTAGAAGCGGAAGCTGCTTCAGTGCAAAGCTAACGTTCTTCAGATCTTTCTGCCACTGTTTCATAACGTAGATCATCCACTACTGTTTCCTTTTCCTGTTTTTCTTAAGAGAGTAACTGCCAAGATACTATTTCTGTTCCAAGAGGGGGAGACATCAGAGAGGTGCACCAAAACTTCCCCCCAGCTTTGACATGTTCCTTACTCAGTTATAAAGGAAATGGTATCTCCGTTAGAATAGGAACTAGAAACAGCAGAAAAGTTCTGGAAAACGAGATGTGCTTTAAATGTAAAACACTGACAAGCCATTTAAAGCAAAAATAATTCAAAGTACAATTTGTAATGCGAAATAAAGACCTTCTAGAGGAGTCTGCAATCTGCTTATATATTGTTCTATATCTAATTGTTACATGATGGTCTACTCCTTTTTTTTTTTTAAGAGTTATTTTATCTATTTATTTCTCCCCACCCCCTTGTTGTTTCAGCTCACTGTGCTTGCTTTCCTGGGAACGAAACCCAGGGCCTCCCATGTGGGAGGGAGGCGCCTAATCGCTTGAGCCACCTCAGCTCCCTGATGATGGTGTACTCTTTATATACAAGAATAACATTGACCTCAGCCCCATTCATTTGGCATACAGATCCATTTTGAGCCATTTTTCAAACAATGGTGTGAGACTACACGGAGCGTTGCCCCTAGCTGCTCAATAAAAATTGCCTTATACCTAAAGAATATTGAGCTGAACGAAACTTGACAGATCACCCAGTCCAGCTGTCTTGCTTTACAGATTAGAAAATTGAGGGTCAGAAAGAGAAAGTAATTTACCTCAAGTAACACAAGTAAAGTGACGATAAATTAGGGGCACACGAAAATACAAGCAGTATAATACAAGCTCAAGTGATTGGGCTCCCATCTACCATATAGGAGGTCCAGGGTTAAATTCCCAGGGCCTCCTGGTGAAGGCAAGCTGGCCCGTGCGGCGAGCTGGCCCAAGTGGAGAGCTGGCCCACGTGGAGTGCTGGCCCGTGCAGAAAGCTGGCGCAGCAAGATGACACAACAAAAAGAGACACAGAGGACAGACAATAAGAGATGCAGCAGACCAGGGAGCTGAGGTGGCCAAAGAGATTGAGAGCCTCTCTCCCACCCCGGAAGGTCCCAGGATCAGTTCCCGGTGTCACCTAAAGAGAAGACAAGCAGACACAGAAGAACACACAGCGAATGGACACAGACATCAGACAGCGAGCACAAAACAATGGGGGGCGGGGGATGGGAAATAAATAAATAAATCTTTAAAAAAAAAAGAAAATACAAGAAGTATATTACTAAAATATTTCTAAATGAAATGATATGATTCTGGGATTTCTAGCTCCAAGATACAAGGTAGCAGACTTGGGACTAGAATCCAGATCTCCTTCTTCAACCCGTATCCTTCTTAATTTATGATGATGCTTTGCTGACCCAACCATGTCATCTTGCCCTGTCTCTCTTTTGCAAGAAAGCAGGTGAGCATCACTGCAACACTGCCTCTGCTTTCTTCGCTTGTGACCCAATGACCATGCTACCAGGAGCAACAAATTTTGAGCACCTGGTATACACACACACACACTTTTTAAAAAAGATTTATTTTATTTATTTCTCCCCACCCCTTTGTTGTTGGCACTTGCTGTGTCTGTTCATCTTCCTTATTTCTTTAGGAAGCACTTGGAGCCGAACCCAGGACCTCTGATGTGAGGTAGGTGCCTAAATCACTTGAGCCAACTCTGCTCCCTGCTTTGTTGTGTCTCTCATTATGTTTTTTCTTCTTGTGTCTCTTGTTGCGTCAGCTCGCTGTGCCTGCCTGTCATGCCAGCTTGCTGTCTTCTCCAGGAGGAACCAGAATTCAAACCAGTGACCTCCCATGTGGTAGGCAGGAGCCCAGTCCCTTGAGCCACATCTGCTTTCCTACACACACTTAACACACGTTAAAAGTCCAGGGTCTTTCTATCATGGAATGTTGGGGATATTTGTCAGACACTGTTACACACTCAACAACCATTCCTTCTGTCTTCTTGCTGACTATTATTGGGGATGTGGATTAAGATTGAGGACATATGTAATTCAGTTTTCGGCAGGTGGAATGCAGGACAATTCCTTCTTGTGAAGAATTATCCTGGGCACTACAGGATGACCAGCATCTCTGGTCCCTGCCACTAAAGGTCAACAGTATGCCGCCAGTGAGAACCAAGCCCAGGGAGATGCCAACCATGGGCAGAAGTGTCCACTAACGGGCACCCCTAAGCAGTTTCTGTTCACAGCAACCAGTCCAAATTCAGAGATGCTATTTAGTAAAATTCATCTCAGGACTCCACTGACTGCCCTAATAAATGCTAATAACAGGCAGAGCTAAATGTTCCCAGAGAATTTCAACCTTGAGCATGACTGGAGTTTTGATTCTTACCCCCACCCCCAAATGATTCTTTTTATAGGTGCTACCCAGTCCCATCCCCAATATCATGGGCTGGGGAGCTGCTGATGGGTGGGAAAAGCTGGAGGTTCCCAGGGCTGCAGCCACAGCTCCTTCCCTTTCCCTCCTACTGGTCCTTGCCATAGCCCACGCAGCTGAGAAGTTCTGATTTAGAGTGGTTTGCTCAAGAGATTGAATTTCTCAAAGTATGTTACCATTTGTACAAAAAAAGGAAAAAAAAAAAACACATGAAAAACGAATGTCTCATACATGCTTATAAATGCACCGGCTAGCTCTGGAAAAACATACAACAAACTAATGATGTCGTTTGTTGCCCAGGTGAAGACCTGCGTGGCTGGGGGACAAGGGCGAGAAGGAGAACATCCTTGACTCCATATACCCTTTTGTACCTTTTGAATTTTGTATGTTTTGCCTAAAAGGACAAATAAATAAATTTTGAATGTTAAAAGAGGCAGACTTTGGAAATAAGTTATTAAGTTGAGGATTGCAAGTTGAGATAGAGGAAGATGAGGTCACAGCAAGCAAACAGAAAAGTGGAGAGCTGGAAAATAGGAATTTGTCAGCGTTTCTCAAGCACTTTCCAAGGGAACAAAGCTCCATTTCCAGAGCTGTCCTCCTTTGGCTCTATCTGTAGAAAGGAGAAAAGCAATCACCAGTTTCCGTTCCATGATAAACAGTCCCTTAAAACCACCAACAATATTACTGTTAACTATAGGCTATAAGTTACATTAGTTGTGTTTTAAAGTAATGCTTCCATAATATGTTAAGCTGCCTTTGTCTGTTATTTTATTTTTTCAAGTTGAAATAAAGTTTACTAATTCTGAGAAAAGAAAAACTGTATCATTAAAATATTCTCTCAGGGGCTGAGTTTTGAAAAAAAACAAAAAACCAAACACACCAACCTTCCATTGTTCCCAAACAACCTGTTTGGAAATTGCTTCCATAATTGGCTTATAACGTACCAGTAAGCATCCTCCTTTGGCCTTCTGTCTTAGGTTCCCAGGGCTGTTTCACAAACTGAGTACCTTGAAATAACAGAAATTACTGTCTCGCAGTTCTGAAAGCTACAAAGTCCAAAATTAAGGTGTTGGCAGGACCTCGCTCCCTCTGAAATCTGTAGGGAAGAGACTGTCCATGCCTCTCTCCTGGCTTCTGGTGCCCCAGGGATTCCCTGGCTTGTGGCTGTCTTTGCCCCCATCTTTACATGGCCCTCTCCTATCTCCGTGACATTTCCTCTTCTTATAAGGACATCAGTCATATTGAATTAAGGACCCACCCTTCTCAAGGATAACCTCATTTTAACTTGCTTGATTCCACCTGCCACGACCCTATTTGGATCAGCACCTTCGGTGGTACTAGGGATTTAGGACTTCAGCATGGCTTTGATGGGACACAGTTCAAGCCACAATGCCCTCCTTCTCCGGCCACCTCCCCTGGGGATATGCTGCACGGAAAACTACTTGCAGGTCTTGGGACTTCGATGTTAGCCTTCTGGCTTAGAAATCATTTGTGTGTGTGTGTGAGTGTGGTATGCATGCTTTTGAGCCCGCAGGCCTGTGAACTGATAAAAAGCTGCTTGCTAAACTCCCTCTTTGAATCACGGCTTCCTCTCTGTGGCCTCTGAGCAAGTTCTTATTTCTTGGGGGCGGAAACCATACCCTTGTTTCTCCTGGTGTTGGTAAGCCCAGTGTTGTGTCTTCCTTTCTACAATTCTAGAAGCTTCCGTCACACACAGTCAAAGGTGCTGGAGCTTTCCACTTGCAGGAGTGGCCTAGGAAAGGAGTGGTCCATGACCAGCTCCTGTCTCCAACCACATCTCTGCCTTTGATGTTTCCTCTTGCCTTTTAAAACAGAACTAGCCTTTACTCTGTGTCAGAGAGTGTGCTCAGCATCTTGTGCCTTATTTTCTGTAATCCTCACAGTGACCCCTCAGGATAAGTACCATTATTACAGTCATCACCCTGCATTACAGAGAAGGAAACCAAGGCACTGGGCAAAAAACATGACCTGCACAGACCAGCCATGCAGGTCTTTGACTGGGAAACAAAGGACATCATTAGTGTCTTGTATGATTTTCCAGAGGTAGTCTATGCATGTATAATCAAATATGAGACATTCGTTTTTCATGGTTTGTTTTTTTCCCTTTATTGTACAAATGGTATCCTTGAGGAGACACAGCAAATCACTGCGTCCAGGCTTCCAACAATCACAGCCCACACTGCCACCCTGGGCTCTGCCTTGCCTCTCCCAGCGGTCCACGTGGGGGCGCCCAATGAAAAGCTTCTCTCAGTTGAGCTGCTGGTGATGGTGGTGGCGGAGGCAGGGGAAAAGGAGGTAACCCAGGCCACAACAGCCTGTGGGGAGAACTGGGGCCACAGTCAAAGTAATCCCGATATTTCCCTGCCTGTTATCTTCTCCAGCTGGAGCAAGACCTGCGCCCTCAAGGAAGGTTACTTGATTTCCCCGGGGTGCCTGAGATCCCCAGCGGCATTCTCTAAGAGCTCGAGGGCAGGGCTGCAGAGGGGACCCCCTTCCCCTGTGGCCCCAGAATCGTCGGGACTGGTAACCAGGAGGTATTGTCCCCTCCCTCTCCGTGTCCCCCAGCACCGGCCTGGCACGGTGCATCCCCCCGCGCCCCGCGGTTAAGCGTCTGCCCGCCTCCCCTCGAGGAGGGAACCTTGGCTTCCGCCGGCCGCCGGCACACACGCAGGCCTGCTGGGTCCAGAGCCACTTTCCGCCCGCTGCGAATCGGTGTCTGGCACATTTGCCCTAATTCAGCCTGACCCGGGCTGAGTCCCACCTTGCACTGCAGGCTGGGGTGAGGCGTCCCCCCACCCCCACCCCGCCCGGCAGGTTCCTTCTGGATTGAGCCTGCCTGCGGTAAATCCAACCCCAATTCATTTCTTCTTCCAACCCGCTGCGCCCTCCACTCCCCCGCCTCTCCACAAAAACCACCGTATGCCACAATCACAGGTCCTCAGAAGACCAGAAAAGAAGGCCTTGCCTCTCCCAGCGGTCCACGTGGGGGCGCCCAATGACGTACCCCAGGGGTGTACTCAGCATTCTCCGGGTCTCTGACTTTGCCTGGTTGCTGCCTCTTGTCAAAACAGAGCAGCGTAATAAGAACAACTTATTGCAAGCACTTTCTCAGTGAGCTGCTCGACACTGTAAAAAACCTCAGCAAGACCAGGAACGAATTACCCTGAGTCTGTTTCTTCATTTGGGAAAAGGGGGCGAATCACCACACCTCGCTTGGATCCTGACGTTTTAATTAAATAATGTGCCGAGAAAGCCCAAAGTGCTCTGCAGATGTTACTGGTGATAGGGCCCAAGTCACAGCATCTCCAGAATGAGACAGAGCTAAAGATTCGCTGGCTTCCAACTCGCCAGCTTTTAAAATAAATCATATTTTTCTGAAGCATCATATTTTCACTGGGAAAAAGATAATGACACCATTCCAGCAAAAGTTCAGCAATACATTGAATTACCCACATATTCCACCAAAAGTAACACAACTTTACAAAAAAATTTTATGGCTTTCCTCCCACCTGCATGCCTATTTTTTAGAGAGTTATAATCATACCCAGTTTTTTTTTTAATAAAATGTTATTGAAGTATATAATTCAAACATGAAGATACAGAAACAATAAATGTATAGTAAAATTTGTGAATTTACAAAACAAACGTGCATATAATCATACAGGGCTCCCACATATCTCCCCACCACCAATACCTTGCACTGTTGTGAAACATTTGTTACAAACTATGAAAAAGCATCGTCAAAATATTACTACTAACTGTAGCCCGTATCTTACATTTGGTGTATTTTCCCCCCAACCCAGCCAATTAATAACACCCTATATTAGTATTATATATTTGTTATCATTCAGGAGAAAACATTCTCATATTTGTTCTGTTAACCAGAGTCCATCATCCACCACTGGATTCCCTGAGTTATAGAGTCCCATGCTTTGTACAATCCATTCAAAGTGTATATTCGGTGGCTCTCATTTTCATTTTCATCACAGAGTTGTACTGTCATCACCTCAGTCAATTTTAGAACGTTTTCTTTACTCCAAAAGGAAAAATCCCATACTCTCTCATACCCCCCTATTTTTGAGCCTTAGTATTGAAATGATATCCTCTTGCCATCGCTGGAAAATATTACAATATCATCTATAAGTGACATTAGTTGTAATTTTCCCATATATCACCATATTCTTAGCACTTTATAAAAGAAGAGCATTCTTACATTTATACTATTCACCACAATCTTCATCCACTACAAAAATCACTGTTATACATTCCCTAGATTATTCTCTGGTTTCCTTTCAATTGACATTTACATCCATAGACTACCCCTTTCAGCCACAATCACATTTAGAAATCAGCAATGTTAGTTATACTCACTGTAATGTGTTACCATCAACTCTATTCATTTCCACACATTTATAATAAACCTTATTAAAAATTCTACATACATTAAGCATCAGTTCCCATTTTCAACCCACCTTCT
>JAQZBX010013514.1:0-39730 GCA_029593785.1 Cabassous unicinctus | reverse complement strand
AATTCAATCCTGTTACACGTTATTGATCGGTTGAGTTCATCACTTTCTTCTTTTGTCAATGTAGGCTGCTTGTGTGTTTCTAGAAATTTGTCCATTTCATCTAAGTTATCCATCTTATTGGCATACAATTTTTCAAAGTATCCTCTTATGATATGCTTTATTTCTGTGGGATCAGTGGTAATATCCCCTTCCTCATTTCTTATTTTATGTATTTACATCTTCTCTTTTTTTTTCTTTGTTAGTCTAGCTTAAGGCTTGTGAATTTTATTCATCTTTTAAAGAACCAGCTTTTGGTTTTGTTAATTTTTTCTAGTGCTTTCTCATTTTCAATTTCATTTAACTCTGCTCTAATCTTTGTTATTTCCTACTTTGTGCTTGCTTTGGGATTTGTTTTTTTTTTCTACTTCTAATTCTTCCAGGTATGCAGGTCTTTGATTTTACCTCTTTCTTCTTTTTTAATATAGGCATTTCTGTCGATAAATTTCCCTCTCAGCACAGCTTTTGCTGCATCCCATGTGTTTTGATACTTTGTGTTGTCATTTTCGTTCGTTCAAGATAGTTAACCGATTTCTTTTGCCATTTCCTCCTTAATCCACTGATTTCTAAGAGTGTGTTGTTTAACTTCCATATCTTTATGCCTAATCTGGTTCTCGGCCCCTTACTGATTTTCAACTTCACTCCACTGTGGTCAGAGAAAATACTTTGTATAATTTCAATTTGTTGAGCATTGTTCTGTGGCCTAGCATGTGACCTATCCTGGAGAATGAACCATTTGCACTTGAGAAGAATGTATATCCCACTGTATTCTGGTGTAATGTTCTGTATGTCCATTAGGTCTAGATCCTTTAACATATTATTCAAGGTCTCTTTTGCTTTATTGACCCTCTGTTGAGATGTTCTATCTAATGGTGATAATGTTGTATTAACATCCCTCACTATAATTGTAGAAGCATCTATTTCTCCACTTAGTTTTTACAATGTTTGCCTCATGCATTTTGAGTCACCTTGGTTAGTGCATAAATGTTTATAATTGTTCTTTCTTCTTGATAGATTACATGTTTTATTAATATATAGTGTTCTTTGTCTCTTACAATAGTTTTGCATTTAAAGTATATTTTGTCCAATATTAGTACAGCTACTCCTGCCCTTTTTTGGTTATTATTTGCATATAAAATCATTTTCCAACCACTCACTTGCAACTTCCTAGTGTCCCTGGGTTTAAGTGAGTTTCTTGTAGAAAGCCTATGGATTGGTCATATTTCCTTATCTATTTTACCACTCTGTGTCTCTTGATTGGAGAGTTTAATCCATTAACATTCATTGTTATTACTATCAAGGTATTGCTTACATTAGCCATATTTTCTTTAGGTTTATATATGTTATATGTTGTTTTTATTTCTCTTTTTATATTTTTAGTTATTCTTACTAATAATCTCCCTTCCTATACTCTCTTCCAAACCTTTCTTTTCTGTTTTTCTTTCAACCTGCAGAACTCCCTTTAATATTTCTTGAAGGGCAAGTTTCTTGTTGACAAACTCTCTTAAATTCTGTTTATCTGTGAATATTTTGAACTTTCCCTCATTTTTGAATGCCAGCTTTGCTGGATACTGAATTCTTGGCTGAGATTTTTCTTTTCTTTAGCACCTTAACTATGTCATACCACAGCATCTTGCCTCCATAGTTTCAGATGAGAAATCAGCACTTAATCTCATTGAGCTTCCCTTGTGTGTGATGGATCTCTTTTCTCTTACTGCTTTTAGTATTCTCTTTGTCTTGAGCATTGGACAATTTGCAAGTATATGTCTTGGGTTAAGCCTGTTAAGATTTATACTGTTTTGGGTCCACTACTCTTCCTGGTGATGTATATCAATGTCCCTAAAAGAGTTGGGAAATGTTCAGCCATTATTTCCTCCAACACTCCTTCTATTCCCTTTCCCTTCTCTTCTCCCTCTGGGATGCCTGTAATGCATATGTTTGTGTGTTTCATGTAGTCATTCCAATCCCTGAGTCCTGCTGATTTTTTCTATCTTTTTATCTATCTGTTTTACTATCTGACTGATTTCAGATGTACTGTCTTTGACATCACTGATTCTTTCCTCTGTCTGTTCAATTCTGCTGTTTATCCAGTGTAATTTTGATTTCTTGCCCTGTGTCATTCTTCACCATCAAATCCGTTATCTTTTTATGTATGTTTATAATTTCTGAAATGTTTTCCCATTGTCTTCTTAATATCCTTTATCTCTTCTTTCACTTCATTAAGTTGATTCATGATATTTGTTTTGACATCCTAGTTTAGTTATTCCATGTTCTGTGTCTCTTCCAGTTTTTTTAGTTTGCTCATTAGACTGTGCCATGTCTTCCTATTTCTTATGTATGGCTTGTAAATTTTTGTTGGTGTCTAGGCATCTGTTTATCTTGATGGCCTTATTTCATTGGTTAGCTTCTCTGTCTACTGTAGGGTTTTATTTTGTGTGTGTGTGATAAGGTTCCGTTTTGACACTTGCTTCTTCTTATTCTATATACTTGTACTTATCTGTGTTCCCTTGAAAAGAAATATTAAGACAACAAAAAAGGAAAGAGATAAGAAAAGAAAAAGAATAATAGCTATAATAATTTTTAAAAAATGTAGAAGAAGAACCATACAAGAGCTAGGAAAATAAATAAGTAATATGAGTAAAAAAATCATAAAAAATACAGAGGAATAAAGATATAAATAGTGGAATAGAAAAAATGAAACAAGAAACAAAAGAAAACCCCAAAAAGAATAGAATGAATTAAAAGGCCAGGAAGATGAGATGAGAAGAGAAGAAATGAAAAAGAGAGTGAGAAAGAGAGAGAGAGAAGAAAAAAATGAAGACTAAACAAGAAGAAGTAGAGTGAAAGAAAAGCAATAGAACACAGAAGATGGAAAAATGAAGGAAAGAAAAGAAATAAAGCAGATAGAAAAATAAGTAAAAGAAAAAATTGGAACAAAGAAATGGAAAAGACAACAAACATGAGACAAAATGGCAACAACACAAAACCCAAGGAAGCAGATGTGACTTAAGTGATTGGGCCCCCATCTACCAAATGGGAGGCCCTGGGTTCAATTCCTGGGGCCTCCTGATGAAGGCAATCTGGCCCACGCCATGGAGAGCTGGTGGCCCACACTGTGGAGAGCTGGTGCAGCTAGAGGACACAATAAATGGTGATGCAGAGGAGAGACATTGAGAGACGCAGCAGACCAGGGAGATGAAGTGGCTCAAGCAATTGACTGCCTCTGTCCCACACTAGAGATTGCAGGATGAATTCCTGGTGCCTCCTAAAAAAAATAAAAGAGAAAGATGAGAAGAAATGACAAGCAGACACAGAAAGAACACACAGCAAATGGACACAGAGAGCAGACAATAAGCACAAATAATGGGGGCAGGGGGAATAAGAAAGAGAGAGAAGGAGAAAACCCAGAAAAACAGAAATCCCTCTTAGGCCCCTAGGGAGCTTCTCAGGCTGGCCCATGATCATCAATCACTCTGTAGACTGCCCTCCATAGGTGTGGTACCCGTTTTTAGTGAGTAAAATAAAGAATAAAATAAAAATTGATAAAAAAATTTTAAAAGTTAACAAATCAGAAAAACCTAAAACAAAAAAAAACTCATTGTTTATATTCCCTGTTATAAGATGCCAGTTGGGTGCCTGATAACCCAGTGGATTACTCTCTGGATCCCTTCTCTTAGGAGGTACCAGGAATCAAACCAGGGACCTTGTATATGCAAGGCAGGAATTCCTACACTGAGCTACACCCAGTCCACAAGTTAGTCTTCTGAAAGCTTATCTAGTTCTTCCCACCCCTATTCCCTTAGGTGAGTAGGGCTTCTAACAGTTTCCCTGAGCCCAGCTGGTTAGGCTTTGGTCTCTGCCCCGTCCCTGACCTAGTTCTTGTTTCTCCCAGGGTGGCTGGGTGTGACAGCCTGCCTGATCAGATTGCCCCTTTCTTCTCCCTGGGGCTACTTCAGCACTGGCTGTGGTCTCCCATGAGATTCAAAGGGGGTTCAGCTGGCCAAACTCACCAAAAAGAAACCACTCTCCACCCTCCACCAGAATCCTCTTCCTCCCAGGGAGTGTCCCCCTCGCCACGCCCGCACTGCATTGGCTGCAGTGAGTCAGGGGTTTTACCAAGGTTATTTGCCTTGAGGGTGGGATATATGTGCCTTTCCCACCCACAGGGGCAAGTAGCTCATGGTTTTCCCTTGGCCTCTTTGTCTCTCTGTCCCACTCCTTTCTGGATGATGTGCAGCACTTTCCTGTTCTGTGCAGCACTTTCCTGCTCTGCAGATTCCCAAAACAGCTCCCTTGGGTAGATTTTTGCCCTTTCTCCATTGTTCTTTGTGAGACAGTTGAGCCCTGTCTACCTACTTTGTTGCCATCTTCTCAGAAATCTCACTATGTGCCTTAATGCCTAGTCAATATTATATAAACTTCATTTAAAATTCATGTGTGTTTGTGTGTGTGATGGTTAGGCTAATGTGTCAACTCAGCCAGGTAATTGTGCCCAGTTATTTGGTCAAGCAAGCACTTGGGTCATTGTAATACAAGGACATTTATGGGCTTTAGCCATCAGTTAGTTTACTGCATGGATGGCTGATTACATGTACATCAATCAGGGAGATTGCTATCAGCAGTGAGTGATGCTTTATCCAATCAGTTGAATTCCTTAAAAGGGAAAGTGATTTCAGCATTCAGAGAGAATTTCCTAGCTCATCTTTGGACAGCCAAAGGCTCCCTGGAACTCATCGTGGACCTTCATTGAGCTTTCATCAGAGCCCCTGGCTTGAGCCTGCCTGTGGAACCTGGACTTGTGCATCCGCATGGTCATGTGAGAGACTCTTATAAAATTTCATACTATTTACAGATTAACGGATATCTCTTGTTGACTCTGTTTCCCTAGAGAACCTCTAATACAACTTGGTACCGAGAGTGGTCCTTGAGGAACAGTCTTAAACATGGGATGTCTGAGGTAGTTCTGGGAGTTTTGCAATTGGCTCTCTAATTTAATTGGACTCAAAGGTACTAAAGACTCCCTTTCCAATCATAAAGAGACCACAAACAGTCCATGGCATGGCTGGCAATGGAGATACATGAAATATCATCACTGGATTCCCCTCCTTCCACACTTATAAAAAGCAAAGATCTGGGTCAGAGTGTTTTCAACACTTTGACAGAGTTTTGTGGAGTCAAAAGTCATAATGCTGTTAGCTGGCTCTTCCTAGATACTCCGGATATAGTTACACAAGAAAGAGATGGGCTAAAGTTTTCCAATTTGCAACTTACACACCGCATGAATGATGTGAAAGTTTCTATGTGTGCTCTGAAAGAAAATCTTGTCTTCTGCAGCCACAGACTTCAGATATCTGAGAATCAAACTCAGACTTTCATTGTATGAGTAGCAGAGTTACAAAAGAAACTAAAATCTCAACCTCACAGGATTTCTGCGGTTAAAGTGAAGGCATTGATTGGAAAGTAGCGAACTCAGAAGATTGGGATAGAGATACATGGGATGATGATAATAAAGTCTCTGCTGAGACTTTATCAGATAAACCTGTGATGGCCTCCCTCTGGAGACCACACCTTGTCAACCTTGTATCACCCAGCCTCTAGCCTGCCCCAAGGAGTCTGGACCTCCTTCCAGGGTAGCAGCCAAACTGAAGCCTGAACTGCCCAGCCTCTGACCTGCCCTGAGGAATCTGCCTTCCAAACCCTTCCTGAAGGGATTAATCAGATCTGATAAGAAAAAAATGCAAAGGAATGCCCTGAGGTCAGTAGCTTCCAAAGCATTTTTAATCCTCCTTACCCACACCCACCACCCTTCTTCTCTTTGAGACTTATTATTAGACAAATCACAAGTCCCCAAAGGTGAAATACAAAGTGTAACCCATGAGGAAGTACACTACAGTATGAAAGAACTGCATGAGTTTTCCAACTTGTATGGACAGAAATCAAGGGAATATGTGTGGGAATGGATACTAAGGATATGGGATAATGGTGGAAGGAATCTAAAGTTGGATCACACTGAATTTATTGATATGGGCCCACTTAGCAAAAATTCTGGATTCAATGCTGTGGTTCGAGAAAGGGCTGTAACATTTTATTTGGGTGGCTGACTGAAACATGGACCAAAAGATGGCCTAGCATGTCTGAGGTTGAGATGCCTGATTTGCCCTGGTATACAGTAGAAGAGGGAATTCAAAAGCTTAGAGAGATTGGAATGCTAGGATGGATTTACCATTTGAGACCTGCCCAACCACCCCAGGAATACCCAGAGGACACACTTTTTACCAGGACTGTGAACAATAAATTGGAGACTAACTCCATCTTCCCTGAAGAGCTCTGTGGTTGTTCTTCTCTGTAGTCTAGATATTACTGTAGGGAGGGTAGTATGTTATTAGAATCCTTAAACATTTTGGGGATGATCGGATATCGGTCCAGTAAAAGTCAAGTATGGGCAGTTAATCTCCAAAGACAAGATGTGTGTGGCTACCACAATGAAAGGCAGATTCAAAGCAGCACTCAAAATAGTCTGAGTTTCATAGAGTTATGGCATTAGCTAATACATCATGGGGTACCTAGAAGTGAAACAAATGGGCAGTCTACTAAATTTTTTCTGGATCTGTATAAGCAGAAGAGTTCTAGGTTGAGTGAACAAAACCCTAACTCAAATTACAGATGCAGAGAATCACAGCTCCTTAATCAATTTCCAGACTCAAGACAGTTCACAGACCCAGAACTCTTTGAATGAGGAGAAGGCCAGGTCCCCTTGGGGAAGGATCCTGTTAAAATCCCAAAAATTTATACTGTTAATCTTCCTCCCACCTTTCCCCAAGCAGACCTATGGTCTTTTACCAGAATAACTGTGCATTGGGGAAAAGGGAATAATCAGACATTTTGGGGATTTTTAGACACTGGCTTAAAAATGACATTAATTCCAGGAGACCTAAAACGTCACTGTGTTCCACCAGTCAGAGTAGGGCCTTATGGAGGTCAGGTGATTGATGGAGTTTCAGCTCAGGTCTGTCTCACAGTAGGTCCAGTGTGTCCCCAGACCCATTCTGTGTTTATTTTCCCAGTTCTAGAATGCATAATTGGAATAGACATACTCATTAACTGGCAGAATCCCCACATTGGATCCCTGACTTGTGGAGTGAGAGATATTATGCTTGGAAAGGCCAAGTGGAAGCCACTAGAACTGCCCCTACTTAGCAAAATAGTAAATCAAAAGCAATACTGGATTCCTGAAGGGATTGCAGAGGTTCGTGCCACCCTCAAGGATTTGAAGGATGCTACTAATGCAGTGTGTATGAGTTTGCTGTGCATTTTTTTGGATGTTTTGCATAGCTTTCTCTTTAGAATATAAAATAAAAAACTTAGGTTAAAAAATAACTTTTACCAAAGCTTGATTTATATTTTTAACTGATTTTAAAAATTTAATTCTAATCACTTTTGTTTTCATCATTTATAAGTTTTTATGATTTGTAGTGTTTCTGACCTAAATTTCCTAATTTTGAAATATGTTATTTTAATTAATTGCTACAGAATTTCCTAAGATGATTTTTAAATTCTTGTATTATATATATAGTATATTATTATGTAATATAATACAGTTACTATTTTTATATATATCATATAATTATGTCACTATATCATTTTAGACACTTACATTTCCTCAAAAAACTTAGTATTAGACCATATTCTATTTATATAGGCATATTTTTTAAAATAACTCTCGTAGAGGAACATACTATATAAGTTACTTAAAACTTTATAATTATTTTAGTAAGAAAAGCTGTTATGACCAACTTAGAATTGTAATCACCCATTTTCCCTTTATCCTGTGGTTATTTTAATTGTTCTTATCCATTTCACTCAAGAGTTTATTCATTTAGTCTTTTATGTAATTAATTGATGTACAAGGTGCTAAGCTCTTGTTTATTACAACCCAACTCCTGAAGGGCATGAGTTGGTGCAGCTGCATGACCAAAGAACACACTTGGCAATTAGTCAGGCATAAGCTTTATTGGGACTTATGGATAAGAGAGAATATCTGATGGCAGTGATTCAGAGAATGAAGATAGTGCTCTGCAAAGAGACAGGGAAATGAGGGGTGATGTAAGGGATTTCAGAACAAGGACAGTCCATAAGGTATGATGAGAACAGAGTTCCTGTTAGGGTCCCATGATGGCACACATGGGGTCTGGTGATGATTTCACTATGCTTGTAGAAAGGACATTTACCAAGGATATTTACTGTTTTGGAAGATTATAGTTTATGATATCTTCTATGTATTCTCTCCCCTCTGGGGAGGATTGTTAACCTTTAACTAACATATGGTTCATGTAGGCAGCTATGTGCTGAGGACTTGGGGGAGGGTCCCTGTGTCCCCACAATCCACCTGCTCGTAGTAGCCTATGTTGACCATAGGACAAGAATTGCATCCATAGCAACCGTATAAAAGACAACAGCTAAAGCTATTATGTGTCTTTCAGTGACAATTGCAGTTCCACCTGGCACAAAAACAGTCAATAGGTAGAAACACCATGGGGCATGCTTTACTTTATATCTAGCCTTGATAGTAAAATTACACAACTCAGGGGCTAACCACCCCACATCACGGATTCCCTTTTGTTGTTCCATGCAGACAGGGGTGATGCAATCTAGGGTGACAGACTCAGCTGTTAACCATCCTAAATCATTAGATACAGCATATCGTAATAAAGGCCTGGGCTTATTCACCTGGTACCTTACAAGGGAAAATATATAATTATGAGTCTCATTGAAAGATGGCACCTGAATCTCAGTTTTAAATGTGAAGATCTTGTTCCAAACTCATTGATGGATCGTATTCTGCCATGCCAGCAAGTTGCAGGAGTTATGGTCCATGGAAGGCCAGTAACACCTGAGGATGGTAAGTCTGTGCAAACCCAACATTGGGTTTGATTGTGGGCATGGGTTACTGCTGAAGCCCACTGCAGAAAGGTATTGGTTAGTGTGCTATGGGAAAAAGGAAAGATGTTTATGAGGAACAATAAGGGGTCTAACAGTATGCAAGCAACATTTCCATTAATAGATAACAAAGTACCAGTTAGGGGAGTATTATGAGGAGACTTCCAATACCACACATTTTCCCCTTCTAAATTCTCTGAGTTTTCTATGATGACATCAAAAACTAGTTTAGGCATAAAGAGAGTTCACATAGACATTCATAGGGTCCCAGTTATTTGCAGTCCTGATTGATTGCCTTTTGACCTTCACTTATTAGCTTTCAGGGAACCAATGGGGAGGCCTTTTTGTTTGGAGTTTTCCAGCACTTCTTTTAAGTCTGGGACTTTCAAACTGGACCTCGTGACTAGGGTCTTTGGCAGGTTTTATTCTGACCAGCCACCTTCCCTGTTTCCTATACTAATGTAGCTCAACTGTCCCACTTAGAGAGTTCACACCCTTTTTCTTAAGGTGGAGCTGAAAAGTGATGGTCATTCTTCTGTAGCTGCTTCTTAACGGTTAGGGGCAGAAGTTCCCTGCCTGATGAGGCATGAACCTCTCTGCCTATTGTATTGAGGTTGAGAGAAGGCAGGTCTGTCACCATGGTTGGAACTGGATGAAATCCTTGCATGACTAATACCAAGTTTGATTCTGGAAGAAATAATCTTAGGTTAGAATTTTGAAGACAAATGGTCTTACTAAAAGGATAAAGAAAATGGTGATACATGGCCCTAAAAAAGATGCCAGTCACGACATACTGGACCATAGGAATTAGAAAGGCCATGTGCCTCCAGAGGCTATATCCTCCCAAAGTTGATGGGCTTGATTTTGTAAGTTTCAAATGCTGTCTAGGAAACTGCCACTCCTAGTTCCCACAGTGGCAGTTATGACTAGAACAGCTAGGAGAGGTATGAGGAGAGGCATTGCCCTAGACACAAACTCACAAAGACATTATAGGCAACAACATGATAAGCATATCACAAGCAAAACAGAGACAATACTAAAAAAAGCCATTCTTTTATCTTATAGGCACATTCATTAATTAGAAAATGAATTAATTTTAAAATGACTTTTAACATGTTCAATATCCTTTTGCATATGACCTAAAGTAGAAGAGATATATTCATCAAGTATAGATGATACAGGACTTAATACTAATCAATTCATTAATCAATGCACAAGTTCCTCTTTGAGTTGCAGTTAATAGATCTAAGCTCCAGATTTGCAATATGATACATGTTGCTCTTCATGGAAGCAAGCCATAATGCCAATTGTGTCTGTTTATGTTCTACTCACATTACTCTCGTAATTCTGCTTAACTTATTATGTCCTTCACACAGCCAGCATGCTGCAGCACATTAGCCCTTGGAGGGAAGCTCCAGTGTTTCACTGGTCTGGTGCATAGCCCTTCAGCACTATGAAACAGAGCCAGTTTGGAGGCAATGTAAATACGTCTATATGGAGCCATCACCAGCTGCTGTGTGAGTCCAAAACTGCAACATAGTCTCCATCCATTTCAGGAGTCATATCCAGAGATGTGGTAGATCCTTTTATTTTTTCAGGGGTTATAGTGATCAAACAAGTCAATAACTCAAAATGGAGAGGCACCATGCTGGGTACTGAATGCCTGGTTTGAATGAACAAGAGAGTTTGACAATACTGAAGTCTACCTCTTAATTTTTAGACACTTTCTAAATACTTCCAATGCAGTTTATAATATATCAAATGAACTTAATTATTTTTAGTACTTTAATTTTTACATCTACACCTTGACCATGATTGTGTTAACAGATATTTTACTTTAGCAGTATAAGAAACACTACTTTCTTTATCATTTTATGAAAAACCTAAGATTCTTAATGGAATCAAGATTATTTTCACCCAACCACCACTTTAATATGCAGATTGAGGTGGACTCTGACAGGTTCCCCTGTTATGAAGTTATTTTTTGTTATCAATATCAGTTCAGGTTTCTATTTATTAATGGCTTCCTGGAACTAGCCATTTAAATACTTCAGTTTAGACAATGCTCTTACCAACTTCTGATAATTAACCATGTCACTTTTTGTTATCTATATCAATTCAGGTTTCTATTTAATAATGGCTTCCTGGGGAAGCAGATGTAGCTGAAGCAGTTGGGCACCTGCTTCCCATGTATGAGGTCCCAGGTTCAATCTTCCTAAAAACAAACAAACAAACAAATGAAAAAAAAAAAAAAACAATAAAAACAACTCTCATTGAGGAGAGGGTGTAGCTCAGTGGTTGAGGTTCTGCTTCTCATGTAAGAAGTCCTGGATTCAATCCTTGGTACTTCCTTAAAAAAAAAAATTTATAATAATGGCTTCTTGGAATTAGCCGTTTAAATATTTCAGTTTAGAAAATGCTTTTGCAAGCTTCCTATAGCTATCCATATCCACATAGACTATATTACTTCATCTTAAGACAATTTTCACCTTTTCAAAACACATTCCCTTACTTAATGCTACCTTCTACAATATCTTCTACAACTTTCTATATTCATTCAAGCCTTGTCTTTCATATTTCCAGTTTGATTTTATGAAAACCAGCACCTTATCTTAGGAAAAAACACATTTCCTTAAACAAACTCATCAAGTTTTAGTCATCATTGACTATGAATTCACTTCCACAAAACTTTTACTTATTTTTATATCCATTTCACAGAACACCTCCCTCTTTCTGTTCTGTGAAGAAAAATAGCTATTTATTTCAATTTAGGCAAAAACAATTTTTTAAGAAAAAGGATAGTAATAATTTCATCAGCCAAAAATTTACAATTTTCAACATCTTAAAGATTTAACACACATAATATTAATTTATTTTATTGTATCCTATAAATCTAAGGAGATTACACCCAATTTAAACAAAGTTGAAACCCTTATAATTTAGCAAGAAATGTTCCTTTTTTTTTAAATAAAATTCTAAATTGTGAATAACCTTAAAAGCATACTGACTGCCAGGGTTCTGGAATAATTACAATTGCTTACTTTGTTTAATCATAATGTAGAAAAACCTTTCCATAGCTTTCAAGGACTTTTTCCTTTACTTACTGAAATTGAACAATTGAATTATTACTGTCATCTTAAAAGCTGTTTAAATTTAATTGGTAAATTATAGGACAGACTATACAAAAAAGGTTTATTCTGTAATGTTCCCTCGGTCCCTATCATTTTAATTTCCAGGCCTAGTAGACAGAATTCTAGGTTAAACTCACATCTCCGCTATCTTTCTACACTCAGCCCATACCCTTAGTTTCCTAAACAAGTTTTAATGAGTCACTGGAATTCAGTCAAGTTTAGGAGAAGACCATGGGGCATGATAGGCTATAGAAAGATTACGGGAGAATTTGGGATAAACTTTTTAGTATCTTTTCCTTAAATAGTTTCTTTATTCCAATTTTATGTGACTTTTTATCCTGTTTGGCTTTAATAATTTGGGTTCCAGGAGTATTCATTTACCAATATAAGTGTTTATTTAATTTTTGGACCTTTGAATAGAGCTCTTTTAAGAATTTTCATTTAGTAATTTAATATTACCATCCAGAGGTATGAAAATTTACACTGAAGAAACAGACAAACACATAAAGAGTTAAGACACACCAACAAAAACATAAAACTCACTGATTTGACTCAAGATTCTTATTTTTTTGGTATGGCTATCTCCAAGCTCTTCATCATTTCACATCTCTGAGTTTTACTAGTTTTAAGATTTCCTCGGAAACAATGTTGCCTCTAATATGCAACCTTATTCTTTGAGACACTTTTATTAGTAACCAGCAACCAGTTAGGAATACTTGAGCAGTATAAATGCAGTTAAGCATTAATTTAGCAGTTTAGACAGACATTTAACATTTATATATTCTGGATTACTATTCAGTAGAATACTTAGACTCAAAGTTCAGGAGTAAGCTATTGATTCAAAACTGAAGTTTTTTTTAATACCTTGATAAAAATTCTGACAAAATAAAATGTGAATAAAACTTAAAACCTTGTCAAAATAACAAAAATAAAATAAACTCTTCCTGAGTTTACACAAGTATCATGAGCTTTCAGTTTTGTAATATATTTTTAATTGCAGGCTTACAAAGGCAGTTAGTTTTTTTTTCCTATTTATTTTTAGAGTTGTCCAGTTCAGAGTTAGTAAACTTTAACAGTGCCGATTTTGTTAATGTGGCTATCCAGATGTACTTAGAATTAACATGGAAACAAAACAGGGAACATTAATGTTTCTAAGTTTTTCAACTTCTCCAGCAGTTAAACTAATTCTTTAGGCTCCACTAGCTCACAAATGCACCAACCAGGTGGCAAGATGTTCACAGAGTTGCTGCCAGAAGGTTTTCCCTATCTTAATTAACTGTTCTGGCAGGACGCGCTCTACTCCCTTCAGTGTTTTGGGAGCATTCCTATACTCACGTGGAATTCCAACAACAGCCAAGCAAGTGGGCAACCCCATATTCCCTCAGTGGTCCCGACTTGTCCTGGAGGACAGCCACCCCTTCCCACATGGACGTTATGGGCCAACCCAGGATTTCCACTAGGATTCTCCTTTCCTGGAACTCATGCCTGCTACTTCCAGTGGTCCTTTGTTCTTTTGGCTGTGGCAACCCAGAGGCATGAGTTGGTGCAGCTGCAAGGCCAAAGAACACACCTGACATTTAGTCAGGCATAAGCTTTGTTGGGACTTACAGAGAGGAGAGAATCTTTGATGACGGTGGTTCAGAGAATGAAGATAGTGCTCCAGAAAGAGACAGGGAAATAAGGGGTGATTTTAGGGATTTCAGAACAAGGACATTCCATAGGGTATGAGAACAGAGTTCCTGATAGGGTTCCATGGCACACATGGGGTCTGGTGACAATTTCACTATGTTCATAGGAAGGGCATTTACCAAGGATGTTATTGCTTTGGTATGATTATAGTTTATGATACTGTCTATGCATTCTCTCCCCCCTGGAGAGAGTTGTTAAGCTTTAACTTATGTTGAGGTCATGAAGGCAGCTATGTGCTGAGGACTTGGTGGGGGGGCATGGATCCCCACAACGTTTTCCTATTTATAATAATATAATTGTGGAAAAAATGTGCCTGGTCTTGAAACAGCTCATAACCTAGCATCAGAAGTACCTTTTAAAAAATTAAATCGAAATACCTGAAAATGTAAAAATAAAACAATATGAAAAGCATGGTGTAAGTGTCATTAGGGCAAAGAACATATAATTCTTTTTTCATGTTAGGAAAGAAATTACTGGATGAATGTACATGGGATGTTACTCAGAGGAGTATAAATAGTATATGTAGACAGAGAATGTGTGTGCAGATGAAGAAAGGACACTTCAGGGAGAGGGAATCTTTTGTGTAGAGGCAAAAAGGCTAAGATTCCTTGATGAAGTTTTGAGACTGCAAATAGTTTAAAATCATTGGGGACTCAGAGGGAACAGGCAGAATTGAGACTAACTGGAATTACAGAATGGTTTTGAGGATAGGAGGTCAGAATCATATTCCCACTTTAGAAAGATTAATCTAATATCACAAAGAATGATGGGCAGGAAGAGGTTGAGACAGGACACAAATTGGGAGGCAATTTAGCAAGTGTGATGGTTAGGCTAATGTGTCAGCTCAACCAGTAATTGTGCCCTGTTGTTTGGTCAAGCAAGCATTGGGCTAATTGTAATACAAGGATATTTAGTGGACTTTAATCAACAGTAATTTGATTGCATAGATAGCTGATTACATCTACAATCAACCAAGGAGATTGTCATCAGCAATGATTGATGTCTTATCAAATCAATTGAAGTCTTTAAAAGGGGAAGTGATTTCAGCATTTAGTGAGAGAATTATCAGCTCTAATTCCAACAGCCAACAACTTCTGAGAACTCATCAAGGACCTTCAACATAGCCCCTGATTTACAGACTGCCCTGTCGATTCTGGACTTGTGCACCCCCACAGTTGTGTGAGATAATTTTATAAAATCTCATACTATTTTCAGATATTGCCTGTCAGTTCTGTTTCTCTTGAGAACCATGACTAATACAGCTTGTTACTGAGAGTGGCGTTCTTGAGAAACAGAATCTTACAAATGGGATTTCTGAAGTGGTTCTGGGAGTTTTGCAATAGGTTTTCTACTCTAATTTCACCCAAGGGCACTTATGGTGCCCTTTACAATAATCAAGAGGCCACTGAGAGTATATGTCATGGGTTGGCAATGGAGATACACAAAATATCACCACTGGATATGACTATTTCCATGCTTATAAGAGGCAAGGAATTGGGTGAGAGTGTTTTCAACACCTTAACAGTGTTTTGTGGAGTCAAAAGCTACAAAGATGTTGGCTGGTTGTTCCTAAATAGCCTGTATACAGTTACAAAAGAAAGGGACAAGCTAATGGCTTCATATTTGCAACTTAAATACTGCATGAGTGATGTGAACGTTTCTATATGTGCTCTGAAAGAAAATCTTGTTTCATGCAGTCACAGACCTGAGAACTCTGAAAATCAGACTCAGAGTCTCATTGTACAAGTAGCAGAGGTACAGCCGAAATTAAAATCTCAACCTTGTAAGGTGTCTATTGTTAAAGTGAGGGCATTGATTGGAAAGGAGTAGATTCCTGAGGATATGGAGACATATTCATTTATGATGATATCAGTGGGGTCATTGTAACCCTAAATTATGCTTAGACTTTGCCAGATAAACTTGTGATGATCTGCCTTGTGGAGACCACACAATGTCAAGCTTGTATCACCCAGCCTCCAGCCTGCCCCAGGGATCCTAGACCTCCTCTCAGCCCTGAGGCTAGTACCAGCCAAACTCTAGTCTGCACTGCCCAACCCCCACCTGCCCTGAGGAGTTTGTCTTCGAAACCCTTCCTGAAGAGGTTAATCCTGTCTCACTAGAGAAAAATGCAAAAGAATGCCCTGAGGTTAGTAGCTTGAAATATATTTCTAATTCTGCATACCCACCTCCACCACTGGTCTTCTCTTAGAGAACTATTACTAGACTAAAATCACAACAAGTCCCCAAAGGCGAAGTATCAAGTGTGACCATAAAAGACCTGCATGAGTTTTCCAATTTATATAGACAGAAATCAAGGGACTATGTGTGGAAATGTATACAAAGAGTATGGAATAATGATGGAAGGAACATAAAGTTGGATCAGGTTGAATTTATCAATATGGGTCCATTAAGCAGAGAATCTGGATTCAGTGCTGTAGCTCAGGGAGTTAGAAAAGGCTTTAACAGTTGGTTTGGGTGTTTGCCTGAAACATGGACCAAAAGATGGCCTAGAATAGCTGAGATCAAGATGCCTGATTTACCCTGGTATAATGTAGAAGAGGGAACCAAAGGCTTAGAGAGATTGGAATTATAGAATGGATTCACCACTTAAGACCTGCCCACCAACCCCAGGAATGTCCAGAGGACACACCTTTAACCAGGACTGTGGGGAATAAATTTGTAAAACTAAGTCCATCTTCCCTGAAGAGTGAGTGCCCTTCTCTGTAATCCAGATATTACTGTGAGAAATGCCATCATGGAAGTAGAATCCTTAAACACTATGGGGATGATCAGATCTCAGGCCAGTAGAAGCCAAGTAGCAGCAGTTATTCAACAAAAACAAGGTGGGCAAGACTACAATGAAATGCAGACTGAAAGGAGCAATCAAAAGAGTCTGAGTTGCATAGAGCTGTGGCAATGGCTAATAGATTATGGGGTACCTAGAAGTGAAATAGATGGGCAGGCTATTAAATTCCTACCTGATCTGTATAAGCAGAAGAGTTCTAGGTGGAGTGAACAAAACCCTAGCTTGAATTACAAACACAGGGAATCATGGCCTCTTAATCAATTCCCAGACTTAAGACAGTTTACAGACCCAGAACCCCTTGAATGAGGGGAAAGCCAGGTTCCCTTGGGGAAGGATCCTGTTAAACTCCCAAAAATTTATACTGTTACTCTACCTCCCAGCTTTCCCCAAAGAGACCTATGGTGTTTTACCAGTGTAACTGCACTGCAGAAAACAAAATGATCAGACATTTTGGGGATTATTAGATACTGACTCAGACATGACATTAATTCCGGGAGACTCAAAATGTCACTGTGGTCCCCAAGTCAGAGTAGAGGCTTATGAAGGTCAGGTGATTGATGGAGTTTCAGCTCAGGCCTGTCTCACAGTGGGACCAGTGTGTCCTTGGACACATATCGTGGTTATTTCCCCAGTTCCAGAATGCATAATTGGTATAGACATACTCAGTAACAGGTAGAATCCCCAATGTGGGATCATTGCCACCATCCAGGATTTGAAGGATGCAGGAGTGGTGATTCCTATCACATCCCCATTCAACTTTTCTATTTGGTCTGTGCAGAAAACAGATGTATCATGGAGGATGACAGTAGATTATTGTAGAATTAACCAGGTGTTGACTCCAATAACAGCCACTGTCCCAGATGTGGTATCATTGCTTGAGCAAATCAACACATCCCCTGGTACCTGGTATGCAGCTATTGATCTGGCAAATTATATTTTCTCAATTGCCATTAGTATGGACCACCAGATATGGTTTGCTTTTAGGTGACAAGGCCAGCAATATACCTTCACTGTCCTGCCTTAGGGGTTTATCTCCAACCCTATGTCATAACATTGTCTTCAGGGAACTTGATCATCTCTCCCTCCAACACTACATCACACTGTTCCATTATATTGATGATATCATGTTGATTGGGCCTAGTGAGCAAGAAGTAGCAATGTCTTTAGACTTATTGGAAAGGCATTTGTGTGAAAGGGGATGGGAGATAAATCCAACAAAAAAAGGGGGCCTTCCACCTTGGTGAAATTTCTAGGTGTTCAGTGGTGTGGGGCATGTCAAGATAGCCCTTCAAAAGTGAAGGATAAGCTATTGCATCTGACCCCTCCTATGATAAAAAAAAAGAGGCATGATGATTAGTTGGTCTCTTTGGATTTTAGAGACAACACATTTCTCATTTGGCTGTGCTCTTCTGATCCATTTACCGAATGACCAAAAAATCTGCTAGTTTTGAGTGGGAACTGGAACAAGAGGTGGCTTTGTGACAAGTCCAAACTGCTGTGCAAGCTGCACTGCAACTTGGGCCATATGATCCAACAGATCAAATGGTGTTGGAAATGTCAGTGGCAAATAGAGATGCCATCTGGAGCCTTTGGCAGGCCCCTATGGGAGAATCATATTGGAGTCCCTTAGGATTTTGGAGCAAAGTCCTGCCATCTTCTGCAGATAACTACTCTTCTTTTGAGAAACAGCTTTTGGCCTGCTACTGGGCTTTAGTAGAGACTGAACGCTTAACCATTGGCCACCAAGTTACCATGTGACATGAGTTGCCTATCATGAGCTGGGTACTCTGACTCACCAAACTATAAAATTGGACTTGTACAACAGTACTCCATCATAAAGTGGAAGTGGTATATAGGAGATAGGCCTCAAGCAATTCCTAAAGGCACAAGTAATTTACATGAGGAAGTTGCCCAAATGTCCATAGTCACCACTCCTACCACATTACTTTTTCTTTCTCAGCCCACAGTTATGGACTTTTGGGAAGTTCCTTACAATCAGTTGACATATACACATATGCCTGTTATTGTTTTTATTTAGAGACTAAGTATGGTTTAAGATGATGTGTATGGCTGCCAAAATATCAAGGGGTGGACTGTGATGGCTAGGCTAATGTGCCAATTTGGTCAGGTAATTGTGCCCAATTGTTTGGTTAAGCAAGCACTGGTTTAATTGTAATACAGGGACATTTCATGGACTTTAATCATCAGTGAGTTGATTGCGTAGATGTATGATTACATCTACAATCAACCAAGGAGACTGCCAACAGCAATGAGTGACATTTTATCCAATCAGTTGAAGGCCTAAAAGGTGAGGTGATTTCAGCATTCAGTGAGAGAATTTCCAGGTCAACTTCAGACTGCCAGCATCTCCAGGGAACTCATCAAAGAATGTCATTGGTGCCCCTGGTTTGAAGCTTGCTCTGTGGAATTTGGACTTGTGCATCCCCACAGTTGCATGAAAGAATTTTTAAAAATCTCATACTATTTACAGATAACTCCTGTCCATTCTGTTTCCCTAGAAAAACCTGAGTAATAAAGCAAGTTAGCGAAGAATGATAAACTGCTTAGCTGAGGTGAGGACATTGACATTTTCTCTTATGTTTCTTTTGTTTTAAATTAACTTGGTAAACACTTTCACTCTTTCATATAATTACCCTTTCATAAATGTATAAACTTTATTCTATTACCATTTTGCTAAATTACCCATAATAATCTGTGCATTTTTATTATATTTTACCAATTAAAAACTATATTTAATGTGATTTACATAGAAAATCTTAGGTAAAATGAAGCTATCAACATTAACATAAACAAAATTAAAATAAAATTAGTAAGGAAAATAATGTACATATATACAGTCAATATTTATAAATAATGTCCTTTGAGACATACACTTTACTAGCTATTTTAGTCAGCCAAAGGGGTGCTGATGAAAAGTACCAGAAATCTGTTGGATTTTATAAAGGATATTTATTTGGGGTAGAAACTTACAGTTTACCAGGCCGCAAAGCATAAGTTACTACCTTCACCAAAGTCTGTTGTCACATGTTGGAGCAAGATGGCTGTTGCCATCTGTAAGGATTCAGGCTTCCTCTTCCTCTTAAGGCTCTGTGGTTCCAGCTTCTTCCAATATCAGTTTTAGGCTGAGATAAGTCTCATCTCTCTCCCAGGGCTTGTTTCTCTCCGGGCTCAGCTGTTCTGATCTCTCTACAAGGCCAGCTGTAGACTATCAGGTTAATGGCTTATCTCTCTTCCCGGGCCTCTGCTGTGTCTAATGGAGCCTTCTATCCTTCCTTATGTATCTGCTTCTCTTTGTATTTACTTCCTGGGGCTCCAGCATTAAAACTCAACTGTCTCCTCTGCCAAGGGGGCAAGGTCGCAACATCCTACTGAAGTGGCCCAATCAAAGCCTTAATCATTACTTAATCAAGTAAAAGTGAAACTTCTAAATTTAATATAATTTAATATGCCTAGAAGAACAAACCAGTTCACAAACATAATCCAATATCTATTTTTGGAGTTCATAAACAATATCAAACTGCCACACTATCTTTTATAAACATTATTTTTTATTTAACTTCATAAATGTCCTCACGTGAGATGCCATCATGCAATTTTACAGATGAGGATATTTTCAAAATATTTTTGGGTTCTTAATTTACAGCATGCTACTAGAATGAGTTCCAGAGGAAGGGTCAACCTTTTATTTGTCTTTATAACATCCAGCAAAAAAAAAAAGATAATAAATAAATCTGATTAACATATTAGAATAAAAATTCTGTTCTGAATATACTAAGATCCAGATTAATGGATGAATATTACTGATGTCAAATCTTTCTCCTTTTTTGCTCTTTTCATAAAAAGGGAACATGATAGCTCATGTGTTCATGTGTTCATATTTTCTTTCTGGACCAAACTAGTATGAAATAGCTCTTAATATGGAGGAAAATGTATCAATATTAAAAGTATTTTAGACATGTTCCATGCAAGGTCATGTCTCATGTCATCCTTTGGTGAAGGATGAAATCATAATTTTAATTAATATTGTTAATCTATTGACTCATTTATTCAACTACTAACCTTTGACAGCCTAGATTATCTTGAAAAAGAATCTCTGGCTTCAAGCATAGTCAAATGGAGATGTTTTTCTACTATAATGAAATCTGATATGTGTAAAAGGCAATCAAAGCACAGGGGACCTCAAGATCACAGAGGGAAATCCAGAAATGGCTTTCCAGAAGTGATAACACTTTAGTGGTTATCTTTTACAGAGAGAATCATATTTATCTAAGTTAAGAAAATTGAAAGCCTGATTATGTGGGCAGAAGAAACAGACCTCTACTAATTCAGGGAGATCCCATTCCCTTTCAAGATATTTAAGAGGTGGATATGACTATATGTCATGTGGCATGAATTTAGGACTTTATTGGGAGAAGAGAACAAAGAAAGAGAGAGATCTTAGAGAACTCAGAGTAGAAATAAATTTCTATGACCCTTTGAGAAGTTATTTCATGGAGGAAAACTATTGTCAGACTAATTCCATGGGTACTCACCTGAATTCCTGCTTCAATTTGCATCCATTTCTACCCCTGTGATTACTTCCCATGATATTAGACTCTAGGACATACAGGAAGGTTTGGCTTCCATATGTTATCCAATTTTAAAAAGAAATATAAAGAGAAAGGATATGAATTCTAATTAATCTGAAAAGATATAAATTGAAGCAAATATATTTATTTGACATTTAGCTCATCTTTGATTGATTCATTAATCCAAAAACAAGCTATATCTAATGGTTTTGCATCACAAATTAACTTACACTAAATGAAAAAAAAAAAAAAAAAAGAATTGCAGCCCCTCTGGTATCTAGGAATATCTAGGGTTTTCATTCATTAGACTAATTTTCATAATTTTAAGAGCAAATCTTGTAACCTGTCTTCAAATTACCTGAAAATAGTTAGAAACTTATATTAGTATCCAAAACAGCAGAAAGCTGGAGAAGAAACTTGTATTTCTGGAACAATAAGAAATATTTTCCAAGATTCCACAGGTATTGTGCAATAATTATAAATATATTGGTTTTAAATTTAAATACTTCTTTTCACTCTGATAAAAAAATATCTGTACCACCCATACACAAGGGCAACATGAAGGTCAAAAAATATCTGCAGCACAAGATCTTTCATACTGAACCAAATAATTACCCTCTTTATTGCCAAAACAGAAAAACCAGTTTCTATTGAAAAAGAAAGGCAAATGCAAACATCTCATTTTGTAAGAAGCTTTTTAAAATGAATCCCACTTGGTTCTTACTATTTGGTAACAATATCGCCCTTTGAGATTTCTTCCTGGGGTATTATTGAAGCAGGCTAGTAAAACAGGGAATCAATAGATGGATCTGGAACCTGGCAAGAAGTCCACATGGATACCGATACCCCCAAGATGGCTGCTGGAAGACCCTTGTGAGATTCTGCCTTTCAGAATGAGATTTCCTCCAGAAGCCAAGAGAAGTCCTGGATATTCTCCAGGGGCCTTATCATTGGGCCCTCCTGGGGGATTGATGGTTGGGGTAATCAATCAAAATAGCAAACAGCTGGAACTCCTCCCATGCCTTTAGCAAAGAGGCAGAATAATTAATGGTTTAAAAAGCAAGCACAAAGGCTGAACCTCTCTCTCTCTTGGCTTTTGACCCCTGTTTTTGTCTTCTGTGCTCTGCTTTCTCTGTGTCCCCACCCCCCACATGGGTCAATATGCAAGTAAAACCTAGGCATTTATAATCTATAATGGGGATTTGTAGTCTATAAATTGGTCCTCTTTATCACTCTTCAGCCCCTTCCTCTCTACCTGGGACCTATGAGCTGTTATTTCCTCCCATTTCTCTTCCCTCCCTACCTTAATAAATTACTGGTCTAATGAACGTGGTGTACTCTTGAAATTCATTTCCTGCAGTTTAGCCAAGGACCTAGACAAAATCTGCTTACATTATGTTATGCCTGATCTATATTCTTGTATTTAATCTTGTACCATTGTTACAGAGCAATGGGCTTGCTGCCAGATGCTGGCAGAATCGAATAGTGTAACACCAAGATTTTGGGAAAAGGAAGAGTTTTAACTCAAGATAGACAAACAAAGAGACAAGAAACAAGCTCAAATCTGTCTCCCCAATCCAAAAACTAAGGGAGATTTGTAGGATGGAAACAAAGGGAGGTAGGCCAGTGACAGGAATTCATGTTGACATATTCTGTTTGGTTGTTTATAGTACTGTCTATATGGTAGAAATACGCCAGTGGGGTGAATCCTAGCTTCCTTGTTGAGGGACTCCTCCATTTCATTTCCTTTTGATAACTCCACATCTCCATAATCTTAGTTCCATGGAAGGTGATTTTTGTTCCTAGTGACTCAGGGATCATTCAAGGGGCAATAGAGCAATGTGTCTCTGTTTGTGCACGGTCGTTTCCTAATTGCAGCTGAGTTTGACTGTGGCTAAGTTTGACTGCCTGTCAGACAAGCTAAGGAAAGGATTTTTGTAGTGGGAGAGGAAGAAATCCTGTTAAGCAGCAGGTTTTGGCCTGAATTTTGATTTTTAGTTAGGTCTCCTGGCTATCTTGCCTATGGTTTAACCATTTTATGAATATCATGTTATGACACCAACCAAATTACTTAACCGGAAACTGTCGCTAGAATTTATTTTATTTCACTCCCGCTCTTTCTATAAAATATTACCTGGGTTTTTCTAAACAAATATTTGTTGGGAAAATAAAAAGACAAAAGGGTACCTCAGTGCATAGTAATGATTCTCTCACCTTCCCTAGCTCTGGCAAACAATTTGCATTCAATCTCTCTGTCCTATTCAATTCCATTTAAACCCATTCCCACCAAGACCTTCTTTGTAATTATTTATTCCTCGTTTCTATGACTCTGGACTCAGATCTCTTCTCAAGATCCTTCTAATGTTCTCCTTATCTCTCCTTAAACTTCTTTTTCAACTCTTTTGCCACCAGCACCTTAAATAAACTAGTTGACCCTCCTAAATAAATAAAGGCCACCTTGAGCAGCCTCTGAAGTTACATTCATTAAAAAAATGAAAATCAGGATGTGTAACTCCACTGTTCTAAAACCACAAGAATCAAATATTGCCTAACCAACATCTAATCCCCTCCACTCCTCTTCAATGTGATTCAGGCAAGATTACCTCATACAAATAGAGATGATTCCAAGTAGAGTAAGCAAATTAAGGTAATTTCATATTCCTTCCCAGTCCTTGGTTTAAAAATGAACATGTAACCAGTGTTGTCCAGTGAGACATCATCATCATCATCATTGTTTTTTTCATCATTTTGATTGTTTTAATGGTTAACCCATATCATAAATCTCTGTTCTATCTACACTTCCCTACTCTATTATTCTATGAGCCCTCATTCAAGTATCAACTCTGTATTAGTCAGCCAAAGGGGTGCTGATGCAAAATACCATAAATTGTTTGGTTTTTATAAGGTGTATTTATTTGGGGTAGAGGCTTACAGTTACCAGGCCATAAAGCATAAGTTACTTCCTTCACCAAAGTTTGTTGCCACTTGTTGGAGGAAGATGGCTGCTGACATCTGCCAGGGTTCTGGCTTCCTGGGTTCCTTCCTGTCTTCCTGGGGCTTGCCTCTCTCCAGGCTCAGGCTTGCATCTCTCCACGAGGCCAGCTGTAGATGATCAAGAAAACAGCTCCTCTCTTTTCCGGGCCCTTCTCTCCTTCCTTACCACTAAGCTCCTCTGTGTGCTTACTTCCCAGGGCTCCAACTTTAAAACTCCAAACTTCCTTCTCTGCGGTGCAGTTTCTCCGTGAGTCCTCACCCACCAAGAGGGTGGGGATGCCATGTCTTACTGACGTGTCCCAATCAAAGCCTTAATCATTTAATCAAGTAAAAGTAAAACCTCTGAATCCAATACATTCTAATATGCACTGAGGAAAAGACCAGTTTATGTACATAATTCAATATTTCCTTTTGGAATTCATAAATAATGCCAAACTGCTACAAACTCTTCTTGTTGTATTTGGGGAATATCTCATATCTGTTCAGGAGTCTGTATGAGCAGCAACGTTCTTCCACACTGATGACTGAATGTTATCCATCATTATCAAAATCTGCTTTGCTCTTCTCTTTCTTCACTGCTTTGCCCATATCAGACAGGGTACTTTTTTTGTAAAACACCACAGATGCATATCTTGTGTTTAACACACTTCTGAATGTTTTGTATAAATAAAGAGGTATTCAGAAAAGCACAGAAGACCATTGGAAAGTAAAGAGAGACTGTCATTCTTTAAATTTTTCCGGATGTTTCTACCATTAGGCAATATATTGTCCAATATATTGTCAATCTTCCAAGCATCCTTTTGTCTCTCTCTAATCCTTGCTCTCAACTTTAATTATCTCCACATTCTAGATCATCCATAAAGTCTGTGCCTCATATAGTCATGGGAAAAATGTAATGTCTGGTTAATTTATTACCCAAGCAATGGGATGTGTGGAAAAAACTCCTATCCTATCCACATTAGGGAGATGGGCAAGGGGAGGGGGAATACTTTATATAAGTAAAAGGTCCCATTGAGGGTTTTGAAAAATAATGGAGTCAACTACTTCTAAAATGACTTGTACCCCCCTCTCCCCTGAAACTAGGATAGTGATTTGTTTATATAATTTTTTCATCTTTTCATCATGTAGGTAGGGAGTATGTGTGCATGCACGCACAAACATTTCACTACTAGAATGTGAGCTCCTCACTTTTTGGAATAATATCTTACTCTAATTGATCTTTGTGTTCGTCAGAGCTGTTTTTACAAATACCACACAGTGGGCTGGCTTAAACAATGAGAATTTATTGGCTGTCAATTTTGAAACAAGAAGAGATCCAAAATCAAGAGATTGACAAGGCTTTCTTCCTCCTCCAATGGGAGTTCTTTGGCTTTTCTCTCTCCTTCCCCTCCTTTCTCTCTTCCATGACTTCCTTCCTGTTCTCTTTATAAGGCTTTCAGTAATCAGGATTGAGGCCTGTCTTAGTTCAGATGACAATACCTTACCTAAAAGTAAAATCATCAAGAAGCTTTATTGACAATGGGCTCATACCCATGAGAATGTGTATTAAGATAAGAACATGTGTTTGTTGGGGTTCATAATTCAGCTTACAAAAGACACCTGGCTATTGTTTTGCATGCTATAATTTTGAAATAATCAGCATGTGAAACACTCCCTTAATAGCTTGCTTCCTAAACCACCTGGGGAAAAAAGAGTTGAGTGCTTTGTTGTTTTTCAAAACGATTCAAGGATTTGCAACATATAACTATGCCTCTTTTATCCATCTACTTACTTTAAGGAGAACACTTCATGTTTTGTTACATTTTGTGAACACTTAATTAAGATGCCGTGGTATTTTGAAATGAAATATTTTCCTGAAAAAAAGTCACCATAGGCATTCTACTTTAAAGTGGATTTTACATATTCCATATGGGCCTGATTTTTCTCTATATAAAAGTAGCATATGCTCTAAAATATATTTTCTTGAAAAGTAATACCATTTCATTAAGAAACCCTGAGCATATTTAGTCACAATTCTTGAAGTGAAACAGCAGGTTACTTATTTAAAGGGTGCTTTTATTTCAGTCTATTTTCTAGTGCTCCTAAATGATGGTGGGAACCTAACAAAAGAACGGAATTAAAAGCCTACATAAAATTAAGTTTCTTCATATTCTCCAAACTTTTTGATTCTCAGAATTAAGGAAAAATGAATACTACATCAGTAAGTCATCCAATTCCTCTTTGTGAATATGTATATCAAATTTGTATTTGTAAAAACCATAAGTAATCCCAATTAATACCAATGGATTAATAGGTTTTATGTAGGATTATTTTGGCCTCTGCAATTCACCATGCTAATAATGCCTCTTTAATGCCTATAGAGATGGCAAGTGACTTGAAGGAATTGGAAAGCGTTACACAGAGACACTGCAAAATGCAATGTACTGACTCTGCTCTGGAGAACTGCCAAAGCAGTAGGCACGCAAACTGCCAAATACGTGCAGAGGGCATCCATGAATGACAGACTAAAGTGCATACCAGTGTGTGAAAACAGGTGGTCTGGGATGCCTGGCATCAGCAAAGCATCTGGGCCCTGAAGTGTGACTGCATTATATATTTGCTCCTAATGGAGAATAATGCTAATCATGAATGCAGAGGCTGGCATCGTTTAGAGTCCTTTTGTCTTGCAACCTTTGTGGGTGTTAGAATAGAAATGGAACCATGCTCTTAATATTTGAAAACTCTAAATTTCATCTATAATTTCTTTGGATTATATCTTTTCTTATAGGTCTGTTAGTAATACCAAATGCACATATGTTAGTATAGCTGCTCAATTTGGCTCTTTTTCACATTTGAGAATGCACATATGCCAAGTGGTTGGAATGGCTTTCTCTCTTCACTGTTCAATCAAAGATCTGACCCCTAATAAATGCTACAAAATAAACACTAATAGTAGACATAATGGTTCTTTCTTGATTTCTCTGTTCTGTGTGCTTCAGTCGAAGGAAGAGGCTTTCCAAAGTGCTTCGCCTACTACAGATTCTAGTTAGGGTAAATTAAATTTCTATGCATTTTCTAGAAATAATGAAACACTCTTTCATTGCATGCTGGGAAAGTCTTTCAATGTAAGTTCAGACTGGACTAGAACAAAGTTAATTTATTCTCCAAGTAAAGATGAGTCACTATAAAAGCAACAGGAATGGACATTTTGTTTGCTTGATGTATAGGGCAAATTGCTTTTTCCCTATATTATATTTCAGTGATTCTCAGTGCTGGGCAAACTTAAGAATCACTGCAGGGTACTGGGGCTTAAATATACTGATGCTTAATATCCACATGCCTATGAATAATTTGATTTAATTGTTCCAGTACAAGACCCAATGTTCAGTATTTCTAACAGCTCCCCAGGTGATTTTAATATGCATCCTGTGTAAAAATCCACTGCGGTATCTTAACTTTTAATTCAAACTATTTTAATACTAACCACACACAGACACACATATTATGTTTGTAAAATACTTGGTCTTAATACACTCTACTATGTGAAACGTCTTTGACTTACCTTCTTTCTTATTTAATGCTGTACTGAGGGGAAGGGCAATTTCATTTTTAAAAAGAGCACTGGTTTTGAAAGACCACTATCATTAACTACTTGGTTTGGTGATCCAGTTGGTGAGAAGCTGTGGCAAGGCAGCCTAACATTTACCTCCAGTATATTAGTTTTGATCAACTAAATAGAAATGCATAATCATTATTCCCCTTATTTCTAACTGTAAGTTGATTAGAAATCTGTCATTTTTTTATCAGGGCATTTCACAATCAGAAAACTAGCTGGAAATTCAGAAAGAGCTTTTGGTTTAAGAATTCTCTAAGTCCCTTCTGTAAACAAAACGACATTGAGAAAGTGTCAACACAGTTCCCTGGTTGGTATTATTGCTAAACACAGACCTTGCATTATTGTAGTTCATAGCATGCAATATATTGATAAGTGGCTTTATGGAGTAGTGTCTTGGGAACATAAAGTCAGCAAAAATTACGATAGTTATATAGCAATATTAGCCATATGTTTTACTAACTGCCTATGTGCGCCTGTGGTTCTTTTATTATTATTATTACTGTATTTCAATATAAACACATATTCTGGTACTTGAGAGCCAGATATTTTTCATTTTATCAAAATAAACTTTGGCATTGAAATTATTGTTTAAATCTTAAATTGGTTATTGTCTCTAGATATTACTGAAAAATAAAGAAAACCTTATTGATTTTTAAAATTGACCTGAGTGTGTTAATCAGCCAAAGGGGTGCTGATGCAAAATACCAGAAATTGGTTGTTTTTTATAAAAGGTATTTATTTGGGGTAGAAGCTTACAGTTACCAGGCCATAAACATAAGTTACTTCCCTCACCAAAGTCTGTTGCTACGTGTGGAGCAAGATGGCTGCCGACGTTTTCCAGGGTTCAGGCTTCTTGGGTTCCTCTCTTCCTGGGGCTGCATTTCTCTCCGGGCTTAGCTGCTCTGTTTCCTCCACAGGGTCAGCTATATTCTTTGAGGCTCTCTAGGCTCTGCCTCTCTCTACAAGGTCAGCTGTGAGCCGTCAGGTGAATGCCTCGTATCTATCCTGGGGCCTTCTCTTCTTCCTCACGACCAACCTCTTCCGTCTGCTTGCCTCCCCGGGCTCCAGCATCAAAACTCCAACATCAGAACTGCTCCCTCTGCCTTTTGCCTTGCCTTTTATCTTCGATGCCCCCACCCACCAAGGGGTGGGGCAGTCAGCGCCCTAATCATAACTTAATCATGCCCAGATTAGCAGACCAGTTTACAGGAATAATCCAAAATCTGTTTTTGGAATTCATAATTACATCAAACTGCTAAACTGCTACAGTGAGTTTCCTGAAGATTATTTTCTTCATCTTCCTTATTACTCCTCCCTCTCTCCCTCCCTCCCTCCCTCCCTCCCTCCCTTCCTTCCTTCCTTTATTCATGATTTAATCCTTAAACAAAGAGACATACACTAAAGAAAACAGGTGAAGCAGCTTTTTTGCAGTCCACATGTGTTCTCCTCCTCACTTTGCCCCATCACATTAGGGTGCAGCTAAGGATATGCCCTTTTGGCTCATGTTGTCCAGACCTTGCTCAGGTTGTGCATCATTATAGGATGTGCCTAAATGTACAGCGAATCTTCTCACATTGCCCAGCTTAAAACATACTCAGACCACTGTCTAGTTAGATAAAATAATCCACAAATTGTTAACTGTATAGAATAACTTATTATTAAAACTGCTCTTCTTGGTCATACAAGTTTATGACTTCATAAAATGTTTGCAGCAGTTAGATAGAATAAGGTGCCAGGAGCTTTATGTGGTCATTACATAGCAGGATGTGATTCTCAGGTTTGCAAATCCCAAAACTTGAAGTTATTAGTTCATCCAGAGATGAACAAGTTCACTAACATGACTCACAGTATCACAATTTAAAATAGATCAGTGTCTAAATTAGGATACTGAAAAAACTTCTGAGGGTTCTATTATATTCATGCAAAACTTCTTGCTTGTATTTTATCACTTCTTTAAGCTATTTCCTCAAATACTTTATTTTCCCCAGAAAGGTCTTCCTTGATAATACTACATGAAATAGCACTTTTCTCCTTACCCTGCCTTCTGTTTTATCATAGCATCTATTATTACTGAATTTTGTGTGTGTATGTGTGCAATTTAATGTGCATTTATTCCCTTAGAATCTAATTTGGACGAGAACATGAACTGTCATTTTTATTGACCACTGCAATTTCAGTACCTAGACAAATGCCTGGTGCATATTGGTTGCCCAATATTTATTTGCTATAAGAATGCATTTATAAAATAAATTTTCCTAATATACTATAATTTACCCCTTACTTACATGTGTCATCCATCAGGTTTTCAGTTTCAGGAGCATAGAGACCATATTATTAACTTATTTAATACTAGCTTCTGACATATTATTATGGCAAATAAATACATGAATGTGCATTTTCCTTGCAGAAAAGAATTTATATAATATGGATGGTGGCAATGACAGTGATGATGATGATGATGACAATGACAATTCAGGCAAAACAAATAATATGTAGTCACATTAAAAGGATAAGTCAATTGTTACATAAATATTTTTTGAATTCTCACATATATGCCAAGCAATAATCTAGGTACTGGGAATAAAGCATTGACTATGAAAAAGTCCATGAATGAAAGAAATTATATTCTTAAGGAGAAGACAGACAATAAATACATAGTCAAATAATTAAGACAATTTAAGATTCTGAAATGGGCTATGGAGATTACATATTAGAGAGCGATTACTATAAGTGGTCTTGAGTAAGTGTGTGTCTAGGTAGGTGGATATGGAAGATATGACTGATTAGGGATGGACTCTCCGAAGATGATACATTTGAGTTGAGTCATGCGTGATGAGAAGGAAACAGCCATGCAGATATCTGGGGAAAGGGCATATCAAGTAAAAGAAACAGAAAATGTGAAGGCCTAAAAGTAGGAATAAAGACTAATGTGATTAGAGCAGAGTTCATGAGAAGTGCAGGAGGACTGGTTGGATCAAGCAAGGCCATTTGGAAAGAAATAATAAGGCTTTTTAATTTTATTTTAAGGACAATGAGAAGCCATTGAAAAGTTTTAATGAAAGGAGTTGTAAAATTATATTTATTTCTTTGAAACTATCTCTGGCTTCCCTGCAGAGGGTGGATTGTGAGCAAGGAGAGAGTAGATGCAAAGCAGTCAATTGCACCATATCACAGACTTCCAAGGGAGGGATTAGGTGAGTTGGACTAGTAACAGAGATGATAAGAAGTGGCTGGATTAATGATATATTTTAAATGTTGAGACAATAGAATATGCTGACGGAGTTGATAAGGGGTATAGAGGAAAGTAGCCATGAAATGGATTGCATTGCCATTTAATGATTAAGGAAGGGTTGGGAAACATAGAGGAAAATTTCAGGTGAAGGAACAACAGTTCTGTTTTGGCCACATTAAGTTGGGGATGTCTTTTGAAAATCAAAGTGGATTTGTTAAGAAGGCTGCTTCAGTGCTCAGAAGAAATGTCTTGGTGCAAAATATATATTTAAGATTCAGTCACATATAAATGGTATATTGAAGTCATGTGATTGACTAGTGAGAAGACAGCAATACTGGAATATTGTAAAATTAGTGTTCTGATATAGAAAGAGAAGCCAGCAAGATAAATTGAGAAGCAGCAGCCAGTGAAGTAGGAGAAAAACTATGATATTACAGAAGTCTAAAGAAGGAAGTTATTTCAAATAGGAAAGAAGGACAGATACTGCTAAGAATTTGGTAAGATGAAGACAAAATAAAAGTAGATCAAAACTATTTCACTGTAGTAGAAGGTATAGAAGACTAATTTGGAGTGTTATGGGATGATATTGGTAGCGAAGGTGGGAGTAAGTATATTTGAAAAAGTGTTGATAGGCAGTGGTGTAGAAGAATGATGTAGTAACTGGTGGAAAGGGACAAAGAAAGAATTTAAAAAATATTAGACACATTGCACCAGTTTGTATTGAAGTGAGAATGGCTCAGTAAAGGTAGGAACTGAAGAGGCAGCAGAAAAAGATAAAATTATAACAGCTAAAGCCTTGAGAAGGCAAAATTGGTTGGTATCCAGGGTTTCAGTGAAGGGATTGGCAAGTAAAATCTCTTCATTGTTTCAGTGGAGAGTAAAGGATATTCAGGCACAGATGGAGGTAGAATGATAAAACTGATAAAAGGCAGTTTTGCTTTGTTTTATCTGGGTGCAGTTATTTTATATATGAACTATGTGGTGAAGTCATCTAAGAATGAAGAGTCCATAGGGGATGTTGGAAAGAGAACATTGATGAATGGTATGCAATCATTTTAGAAAAAGTGATTTTCCTAAAGGAATACAGAGATTGTCTAGCAGTTTTAAGTGCTTTTTGAGGTTTGTGGTCTTAATATTAAGACTGTCCATTCTGCATGTTTATGTAATTTTCTCCAGCTACATTCAGCTTCTCAACTACAATCATAGATAATATAGACACTTAGTTATAGACAGCACTGAGTTATTGCCAGAAGAGTAAATGAGGGAGAGAGTGAGCCAAATGCTGAATCATCAACGAGTGAGAGAGCAAGATGGGTGGTAAAGTCTTATGAGAGATATATCAAAGGATATGGATTTTTCAAAAAGGAAGTGAAAAATTCCTATTTGAAGTAACAACAGGGAATGAGTGTTTCTCTGTCACCTTTAGTATCTGAGATGTGTGCGGTGCGGGGGTGTATCCATCACCTGAGAGGGCTGGAGAAAGATTTTAAGGTGGATATTTAGAAAAACATTTGAAGGTTTAGAAAGATTTGTTGATGACAGGATGGGAGTTTCTAGAGGCATGATAGAAAGATTTGGGAGGGAGAAAGAAAGAGCAATGGAAAATGAAGTCAGTTTAAGAGTTGTACAGAAAGTACAGAGCTAGGTGTCTCTTGATGGTACACAACCTGATGGTGACTGAAATGACGAGGCTGGGAGGGAATGTGGGATTGGCTACAGAGATCAGCTTTCCAGAGCCTTGCTACCCACAGATGAGATTCAACTGCTTTCAAAATCTTCCAAATCATTTATAACCACTGTCTGAAAGGGGCTGCAGAGGTATCTTTGAGCCTGGCAGGAGAAGATTTGCTCTTGTTCAGTAATAATGCTATTACAACTCCTTTTAATGCTATACATTCTCAATATAAACACACCTACCATCTTACCTCTGTTTCGCATATATAGTGTGGGAAGAAAACTTGAGCTAAATGCAATGATCAATTTATGCCAAAAAGTCTAACAAAGCCATGGTCTAACCAGCTGTGTTAGACGAGAAAATCTTCCACTGGATAATAGTAAAATTGTGTGAGACCTTAAATCATAACACATATAAAACACATAGGCATATTTTTATTTTCCATTGTTCTACAAAATCATTTGCATGCATTCATTGTTTACAAGAAAGAATTTAAAAAAACTTATTCTGATATTCCTGATGTTAAAATGTGCCTAAGTATTCTTTATTAATTTTCTTCAAACCACAGCTATAATTACAGCATTATCTAAGACATTAATAAAAGAGCATAACTACAATCCCTTTTACCTATAAATAAGACTCCTTTAATAAATGTTGAATTTCAATGCCAGAGTAGAAATGTTTCCATCTACTTTATTATGTGAAGTTAAGAACTTAAAGTTTACTAATGGTGCAATTTTCTTGCTAATTCATTCTTTACTTAATAGCACATAATTGTTTGAGTAAAATCCAATGTCTCCAAAAAAGAAAAGGCATTGTGAAGGGAAACATACAATTCCAACTAAAATTTTTAGTTAAATTTTGAAGAAATTTGAGAATAACTTTAATGTACTCTGTGTTGGTACATTTTATTTCCATTTTATGAAACAGTAAAAATTGTGTATTGGGCAGTCCAGTTAGTCCATAAGAAGTGAATTACTATGGAGTGATTAATTTTACAAATGCATTCCAGTACAAGGCAAGAGAAATGGAAAAATGATTTATCAGTTAAAATAATGAAAAATACTAATTATCTTGCAATTTCATAATTTTTACTAAAACAAAGTAGGAACCATATGAAAATAAGACATTCTTAACACCTTAACACCTACATAATGCTACCACCTTTCTTCCAAGAAAAGATTGTTTAATACCCAGCATATAATTTCTGGAAAGAGAATATCCAATTTCTAATTCACCACTTACAGTCTGTTATTGAACTTAATTTAGTGTTCCTTTTTTCAATTTTTCATTAATCTCATTAATTTTTCATTGTACATTAAGTTAGGTAATTACTGAGAACATACTATGCATGTATGATTATGTTATATTAAATACAAAAAATAAAGACTTTAATGACAGAGTACAAAGGAAGACTTAATTCAGATTTGGCACTCAGAGATACAATCTTTGAAGAAGTAACATTGAAGTTAAGATCTGAAGTAAATGGAGTAATTACCCAGAAAAGAATCTGCAAGTAGAAAGAATGCTCCAAAGATGATAATCAGTTGATCTATAGTACTGACTTCTAAAGAGTCTATTTCATCAAGTAGACATTTTAAAAAATAAATTAAAATGCTAACCAATGCCTGGTTGATTCTGGAAAAAAAATCTGATGATTCAAAAATAATTCAAAAAACTATATTGAACTACATTTGACTCCTTTTTTTTTTTATGTTCTAAAGATTTTCGTCTTTTCTAAATAAGCTGTAAGGCCCGCATTTTCTATTCTGCCATCATAAGGTTTTAATTTTACTTACAGAAAATACCCCAAGCTGAAAGTATGAAGTTTTTCTCCTTTCACTTTCTGTGGCCTGCTTTCTTTCACATTGTACATATTGATATATAAGTACATGTTCATGTATGAATAATTCTATGATCAGTAAACACTTAATGTACATTTTTCCTTAATGATTTCTTTATGTATCTCTTTTTTCTCTGATTAAGGTTTATTTTTTAGTTACTTAAGTAAGTGCTAATAGAGCATAGTAACTTACTTTTTGATTAAAAAAAAGCATTGTCAACAAAAATTAACCCCAAATCTAATAGATTCTTGAGTGTTTTTTTGCCCTAGATTTACTACTCATACTGATTATGTTTTTCAGATATTCTCTATGCCTTTATATTATTCTTTTAGCTTGATATTATACAAGCATAAAAATAAATGCTTATTTTTATTCCAAATGAAATTATAATTATCCTTATCCCAAATACTCTGTTTAAGTAAGTTTAATTTAATGGGTGTATATCTATATATACTAATTCCAAAGAATGAAATTTTTCATATTCATTTTCCATATGGGTAAAATAAATTGAAAATTTATATAGTAAATTAGCATTAGGTACCAAATCCTATCCCCCCTAAATATTAGAAGCACTGGTATAAAATATCTAGATGAAACTTTATCTCTCTTTTTTTCCTCTATGTAAATGCTGTTAGGTTATTGTTATGGTTAGTTTTATGTGGCAACTTTTGCTAGGTTATGGTGACCAGTTGTTTGGTCAAACACTGGTCCAGTTGTTATTGTGGATATATTTCATAGATGTGATAAGCATCTACAATCATTTGACTTTATAAGTAAAGGAGATTGTTTTCAATAATGTAGGTGAACCTCATCCAGTCAATTGAAGGACTTAAGAGCGAGAACTGAAGTTTCCAGAAGTCAAAAGAATTTTTGTCTCAAAACAAAAACATCAAGTCTTATTAGAACTTGCAGCCTTCCAGCATCCCATAAGGAATTCAGACTCAAGATTTCAACATCACCTGTACAGGAATTTATAGACTGTGGCTTGCCCTGTGGAATCTGGACTTGCCAGCTCTCACAATTGTGTGAGCCAGTTCCGTATAATAAATACTTATATTTATATTTATTTATAGTCTTCCTGGTTATATTTATCTGGAGAACACTGACTGACACAATTATGATATTAGATATTAGATCTAAAGTTTCTGAGATGATTTGATTTGGTAGCCCATTTAACATTCTTGAATGTTAAGGCAGTACTTGCATTTTGTTTATGGTATTGATAGCTCCAATAGAGTGAGGTGAAAGTTTTATATTTTTATTGTAGTAACAAAATACTTTTAACTCCTTACTATTTAATATACTAGAAAACAGCTTAATATTAAAAAGTTCAATGTCATGGAATAGTTTTGTCTAATAGTCAATAAAGTGAATTAGAATTGAATGCAATTTTTGTGAGAAAAATAATTGTACAGATTCCAATTAGTTTTGGTTTTATAGGGAACACTGATTGTAAGTCTTATCATGATAGGGTAAGGGTAAATGCCTAATATAAAGTTAACACTTGAAATTTTTTATTCCACATTTCTCATGCTTAACTCTGGTACCAAATATATATAAACAAATTTAGGTTTATGAATACATAGCACATACATTTATAACTGTAGTGTATTTATTAATTTATATAATAAAGTTAACTAAACATTTCCAAAATTTATTTTAGGCAACTTATAGCTAAAGCTCCATATCCAATAAAACCATGATCATCAAAATACAAGACAAAATGTAATCCTATGTGTGACAAAGTAGAGGTAAGATGAAAGAAACCTGAATAACAAATCTCAGAGTATTTGCTCCAATTGCACTCAAACATAAAAGTTTCAATTCCCTGTGAGTCAACTGAGGAAAGAAACATGGTAAGTTTCAATGATATTAGAAAAATGCTTCACTAGAATATTTACCTGAAGGACATTGTATTGTTTACTGGGCAGTATTTGTATTAGCTTTATAGAAATTATATGATACGTACTATTTTCCTTTTAACTCATCTTTTGCTCTATCCATGACCATGATATCATCCAAATACCTAGAACTCCTGAAATCTTAGAAAATCAGGTTTTGCCTCAAGTATTAGAAATTTGAGAAAACCAGAAATCCAAAGTCAAAGTATTTTAACCCAATATGTCCTTGATGATTTTGGTAGCAACACCAATAAACAAGAATGTTTTCTGGCATTTCTGCATTTTCTGATAATTTTTCTTGCATGTGTCAGACATTATTATAAGCATTTTGCTTTTATTAGTTCATTTAATCCTCACAAAAACACTCTGAGTTAAGTACAATTATTATTCCATTTATTGATATCCCGGTACATGAATAAGACTTGGCCTGTAGTAGTATCCAATAACTGGAGGATTAAAGAGATTTAGCAACTGACTTAGCATCATATAGATTTTAAATATTGAACTGGGATGCCAAAATAGACCTATGTCTACAAAATCAATGTTCTATGACATACTGTTACCAAGAAACATCTGTAGTTGTCAAGAATCAACTACTAAAGCCTTTCTATGATCTCAAACTATCATAAGATATCAAGGTATTACACAATCAAGATGGTAACTATGTTTTGCTATTTACTCAGATTTTTCAGAGTCCTCATTGTTTCCACAAATTATACCTAGGTTTTAATATCTATAGTCTATGTAGCTCCATGGATGTTTATTACTGGTTTAATTGCCTGCTATTTAATTATGTACTCTAATATTTTATTTCTTTTAAGTAAGGTAGTTGGATCCAGAATAAGTTACACTGGTTCCTACCTATATATATGTACGTAATGTACTATTTTTTTTTTAATACCTTTTTTTTTTAAAGATTTATTTTTTTAAATTTATTTATCCCCCCCTTGCTGCTTGTGCTCATTGTGTCCATTTGCTGTGCATTTTTCTGTGTCTGCTTGTCTCCCTTTGTTGCATCATCTTGTTGGGCCAGCTTGCTCACCGCGCCATGTGGGCCGTTTTGCCTTCACCAGGAGGCCCCAGGAATCAAACCCAGGGCCTCCCATATGGTAAATGGAAACCCAACCAATTGAGCCACAGCCGCTTCCCTTTAATGTACTATTAAAAGTATAGTACATTAAAAGTGTTTTGAGAAAATGCTTGAAAGTCTTATTTAGTTAGAAGTCACAAATCATTCATTTATTGATTCATTTATTCACTTATTCTCTCATTACTTTATTCCAGACAATTGTCGAACACCAATTACATGCTATATTCTGTGTAAAGTGCTAGGGAATAGTAGCAAACAAAAACCTGTCATTCTGATTTCTTGGTCTTTCATATTAGTATAAGTAATGAAAATATAAAAAAGAAAAACCTATACAAATGTAATATTAGCAAATATAACAGATGTTATGAAAAGAGATGAATGAAATGAGTGACAATTTTAAATGATGGGTACATGGTAGCAGTTTTTAGGTAAAGGAGTAGATTTGGGAAGCATACAAGGCACAGGTAACAGTATGTATAAAAGCCCTGGATCAAGTGAGCACAAAGTGTATTAGGTAAGGAATTTAGTCAATGTGGTTGGAGAAAAAGGGTAAATTAGAAAGTAGTTCTAGTCAAAACTAAAGAGGTAGGTAGGATTCAGATAATTTAGGCTATTTTAGACTATGTACTATCCTATAAAGAGAGTATTATCACAGGGGAGGGGTGTGATCAGAAGGCATGTGTAAGCAACACTTCTGGTTGCAGGGGAAAGAAATATTAGAGGGGATGTAGACTTGATATGGGAAACTAGGTAGGAGGTTATAATAGCACAGTTGAAAAATGATGCTGGTTTGAGTGGCAGCTGCGGTAATGCTAAGAAGGGGATGATTTGAGACATACTGTAGGAAATAAATGAAGATTTGGTGTTCGTTTTTATTTGGGATAGAAAAAAAATGTCACGGATGACCCCTAGGTTTCTATACCTCTACAGGAGAAACAGCTATGGGAAGAGTGCACGATGGGCAAAGGACAATAATAAATTCAATTTTAGACAGTAAGTTTTAATTGCCTTTGAAATATAAAATAAATATACTTGTCTGTAATTAAAAGAAATTGTTTGGTCTGAGTATATAAACATTAGAGTCCTTTACATAAAGATTGTAACATAATAATGTGGATGAGATTTTACCAAAAAGAGAAAATAAAGGAGTATGGGCCTTGGTACGTAACCTTGAGATACTCCATCATAAAAAGAATTGTTGGAAATTGATACATTAATAAGAAAATATAGTCGAGATGTAAGACAATGTAGCAAAAAACATTCAAACAGAAAACAACAACAAATAATCATAAAAACCAAACCAAAACAACAACAACAAATGGGTGGTTGTAGTTTCATGGGAACAAAAGATGAAAATATTTCTGGAAAGAAAGAAGTTTCAACAGAGTTAAATTATGCTTTGTGTTCATGTAAGATATAGATGGACAAATTCCCATTGGATTTGAAAACAGTAAGGATATTAATGACTCCATCAAAAGTTATCTTGGTAAAGTTTGCAAGTGAAAGCCAGATTGGAGTGCTAGGTAGACTAACTTAGGAGTTAAGGAAATGGAAGTATGAAATGTACACAACTCTTAAGGAAAATTTGACTGTGAAAGAGAGTCAAAGGTTGACAAAAACTGTATGGAGGGGAAATGGAATTAAATGAGAACCGAAAGCCCTCAATGGAGAAAGGATAGTTGAAAATACACAATGCAGAGAGCATAATTGAAAAATTTCTTGATGAGAGAAGGAAGGTGGGTTCAGGGAAGAAGGATATTTGAATCTAGAGCACAGCAGACGTAATTAGCCTTTGGTGGTGACTGTGAAAATTTAGATCTGGATGTTTTGGTGCCTAATTTAGTAATGAGAATCTATTGGTCTGATATTTCAGTTGCCTATATGAAGTCATCTTTGAAGATATCTAATTAAAGTAAGGATACGTGATGTGAGGAAGAAGCAGTTACCGGTCTGAGAAGAATTGAAAAGGTTTATAATAGAAATTTATGTGGAATTTCAAGCATGGACATAGCTATAGTAAAAATACTAAATCAGTATCTTTTCCCTATCCTCATGAAAATCATTTAAAAACAACTGTAATAAAACAACTAACAAACCCAATTTTACATGAAACTAGGAGACAGAAGTAATCCACAGACTATAAGTTACATGTAAATGCTACCAAATTTTCTAGAATCTGACAAAAACTTTGTAAGATAATAGGAAGAGAAG
>JAQZBX010013513.1:0-39749 GCA_029593785.1 Cabassous unicinctus | reverse complement strand
GGTGGTTTCCATATCTTAGCAACTGTGAATAATGCTGCTATGAACATGGGTTTGCAAATGTCATTTCACATACTTGCTTTCAGTTTTCCTCAGTATATTCCTAGTAACGGGGTTGCTGGATCATGCAGCATCTCTATATTCAGCTTCTTTAAGTACCACAAAACTGTCTTCCACAAAAGCTACAGATGTCTCCATTCCCAGCAACAGTGAAGGTGTTGTCCTATTCCTCTCAAAAAGTTGTAATTTTCTGTATTTTAATAATAGCCATTTTAAAAGGTGAAATGATATCTCATTGTAGTTTTGATCTGCATTTCCTTAATAGCTAGTGCCATAAACAGTTTTTTTCATGTGGTTTTTGGCCATTTGTACTTCCTTTTTGGAAAAATGTGTATTCAAGTTTTGGCCCATTTTTAATTGGGTTGCTTGCTTTTTTATTGTTGAGTTGTATGATCTCTTTATATAACATTCATGTCAAACCATTAATGGATGTGTGGTCTACAAATACTTTCTCCAATTGAGTAGGTTGCATTTTTTACTGTCTTAATGAAGGTATTTTAAAGAAAAAAAAGCATTTAAATTTGTGTGGATTCCAATTCTCTACTTTTTTTTTTCATTGCTAGTATTTTGGTGTAAATTTTAGGAACTACTGCCTACCACAATATCTTGAAGATTTTTCCCTACATTTTCTTCTAGGAGTTTCATGGTTGTAGCTTTATATTTAAACACTTGTTCCATTTGAGCTAATTTTTGCATCAGTTGTGAGACATGGGTCCTCTTCTTTCTTTTGAATATGGATATCCAGTTCTTCCAGCACCATTTGTTTAATAGACTATTCTGCCCCATTTAGGTGGGCTTGATATCCTTGTCAAAAATCACTTAACTGTAGATGTGATGGTCTATTTCTGAGTTCTCAATTTGATTTCATGTTCAAAATGTCTACCATTATGCAAGTATCAACCTGTGTATATCACTGTATCTTTGATTTTGGCTTTTTCGTCTTTTTAAATGTAAACATTGAGGCCTATAAAGTTCCCTTTCAGCACTGCCTTTCCTAAATATCATATATTTTGATATGTTGTTGCAGCAGCTTGAAATATTTTATGAATACCAATAAGAGAAATATTATGTTTTAAATAAACCCATTCCTGAGGCTGTGAGACCCATTTGACTGGATTATGCCAGTGAGGTGTGACTCCAGGGAAGTCCCTACACCCTTGCTGGGTCTGTTATAAATGGACTTATACAGACAGACAGACAGGAAAGGAAAGCCAGCATATTTGATTCTGCAACATGGGAGAGAGGTCCTCAGGAAAAAAGAAGCCCACAAGAGGCTGAGAGAGAGAGAGAGAGAGAGAGAGAGAGTGTCATTTGCCCAATACCTTGAACTGGAAAACTGGAAGAAAGCAGAGAAGCCAAACCTAAAAGAAGCCCAGTAAAAAACAAGCCCTTAGACTGGTTGCCCTCAGCTGAGCTACAGGAGACAGTACAGCCCAGAGGGGAAGGCAGACACCAGGCAGAGATCGCCCACCACCTAGCTACAACTCATGGCAGCTGACTTGGGTAAGAAAGCACTTCTTATGATGCCTCGTGTTGGACTCCAAATAAATACCCCTTATAAGAGCCAACACATTTCTGGTGCTTTTCATTGGCAGCCCTTTGTGAATTAAAGCAGTTGTGTTCTCATTTTTTATTCAACATGAGATATTTACTGATTTCTCTTGCAATTACTTCTTTGAAACACTGATTATTTAAAAGGTTTTTGTTTAATCCCATATATTTATGAATTTTCCCTTTTTCTTCCCATTGCTGATTTCCAACTTCATTCCATTTTGATCAAAGAAAATGCTTTGTATAATTTCAACCTTCTTAAATTTATTAAGGCTTGTCTTAAGATGCACCATATGGTCAGTCATCAAAAAGTATCCATGAGAACTTGAGAAGAATGGATATCCTGCTGTGTTGGGGTGTAATGCTCTATAAATGTCTGCAAAATCTACTTCACTTATCATATTATTCATGCTCTTTGTTTTCTTATTTATGTTATGTCCATATTTCCTAGCCAATACTGAGTGTGGTGTATTGAAATATCCCAAAATTTTGTAGAAATTCCTATTTATCCCTTCAGTTTTGCCAGTGTATGCTTCCTGTATCTTGGGTCACCCAGATAAGGTGCACAAATTTCATTATATTTATTTTTTCTTGGTGAATTGCCTTTTTTATTAATAAAAAATAATCTCCTATATCAGTTTTGCCTTTAAAATCTATTTTGTCCAGTATTAGTTTTACTACTCTAAATCATTTGCGGGGGAGGTTACTATTTGAATGGAATATCTTTTTCCAACCTTTAACTTTCAACCATATTTTCTCCTTACATCTGAAGTGACTCACTTTTTCAAGAACATTTAGATAGCTCATATTGTTTTATCTATTCTGTCAGTCTATATCTTTTGATTGGGGCATTCAATCCATTTAAATTCAATGTTATTATTGTAAAGACATTACTTACTTCATCCTATTTATTCTTTGACTTGCTGTTGTTATATCCTACTCTTATCTATCTTTTTATCCTTTTAGTTACCCTTACTCATAATCTTCATATCTATACTCTTTTCCAAGTCTTTCACACTTGTCTTTTCCTTTCAGGCTGTAGCACTCTCTTACTATCTCTTGTAAATCCCGTCTTTTGGAAACATACTCTCTCAATTTTGTTTGTCTATGAACAATTAAAACTCACCCTCATTTCTGAAGGACAATTTTGCTAGATATAGAATTTTTCCCTGGTAGTTTTTCTCATTCAGTACTTAAATATTCAATACCACTTTGTTTCTATCCTCAGTGGTTTCAGATGAGAGCTCAGCACTAAATCTTATTAATGTTCCCTTGTATGTGATGCATTGCTTTTCTCTTGCTTCTTTCAGAACCTTCATTTTATCTCTTGTATTTGGCATTCTGAATAGTAAGTGTCTCAGAGTAGGTCTAAATGGATTTATTCTATTTGGAGTGTGTTGTCAATAATGGATATTGATATTTATGCCTTTCATAAGGATTGGGAAGTTTTCATTCATTATTTCCTTAGATATTCTTTCTGGCCACTTTTCATTTTCTTCTCCTTCTTGAATACCAATAAAGCATATGTTTGTGTGTTTTGCATTTTTATTCAATTCCCTGAGACCTTGTTCCATTTTTTCATGCTTCTCTTTCTGATCTCCTGCTTTTCAAGTACAGATGCTCAGTTGTCCAATTCACAAATTTTCTCCTCCATCAGTTCAAATCTGCTGTTATGTGCCTCTAATATATGTTTATGAGTTAGCAAGGGCTGGGGATTGAAGCTGGAACCTTGTATTTGGGAAGCCAGCAGTCAACCACTGAACCACATTGGCTCCCTGAGTTGGTTTCTTCATTTGTTTTACTTGTTGCTTCTGTTTGTTTGTTTTCTGTTCTTTGCTTTTTGAAGTCACCAGGAACCAAACCTGGGACCTTACATGTGGGAAGCAGGCTATCAATTGCTTAAGTCACATCTGCGCCCCTCTAATATATTTTTTAACTTCCTCCATTTTGTCTTTCGTTCCCATAAGCACTGGTACTTTTCTTATTAGGCTTTCAAATTGTTTTTTATACTCACCCAGTGTCTTTTTAATGCCTTGTATTTTCTTTAATCATATTTTCCTTCTATTCCTTGAATTTGTTTAGGAGATTTGCGTGATTTTCATTGATTAGCTGTCTTAAATCCTGTGTCTTATCAGTATTTTTAGTTTGTTACTTTGGTGCATATCTTTCTGCTTCTTATATGGCTTGTAAATTATTGCTGAGGTCTAAACATCTTATTATGTTGGTCAATTTTCTCTGATGACCAATTTCCCTCTTTTGGTTAGTATTTTGTTTCATGGTTATTTGATTTTTGGTTCAAATTTATTGTAAGTCTTTAAAATTTCCCAGATTAAGCTATCAACAAAGGGACAGGAAATCACTAATGGGGCACAAATCTTGTTGAATGTGTTTGAGTGAGAGATGCCAAGTCACATTTTTTTTTCTCTTCACAATTTCCAGGCCAGCCAATAAATGAAAAGCTTCAGTGAATCTTTCCACAGACCACAGACTTGTCACTTTCAACTTCCACTTGCCCATTATCCTGGTCTGGCCTGAACTTAGATTCAAAGCAAGCTCTGCTAGCCATATTCACAAAACAGAAACCATCCTATGTGCGCTGCTGCACTCTCCCTCTTCCCTTGGAGGTAGATATCTGTTCTCCTCTAGCTGGCTGCAAGAAGCCATAGATTTTAACCAGGCTGTTTGCCTTGAGGGTGAGGGATCGATGTCATTCCTGGTATCAGTGACTAGTAACTCAGAAGTTACATTTTATCTTCTTTGTCTTTTTGCCCCTCACCCTCCCAGATGATGCTCAGCACTCTCTTGGTCTGCAGATTCCCAAAAAATTTCCCTTGGAGAGCTGTTTGCCCTTCTTCCAATGTTTTTGTGAGGAAGTTGAGCCCTGCCTTGCTACCTCAATTCCATCTTCTCAGAAGTCCTCTGGAATTGTTTCATGATCATTACTTTTACCACAAAGAGGTATGATGGTCAGACAAACACCAGTCATTGAAACGTATTCTATATGGAGTCTTATGCTAGTGCTCAGTGTTATAGATACCCTCTGTAGCATCATCTCCACAAGAGAAACATATTTCTCTGAGATCAGTTTCAGCACACTTCACCACCACTGGAATTCAGGTGTGTGAAGGAGGTAGAATTTGCTTCCCTTTTCTGTGGTGGTGAGTTAGCTAAAATAATAATTCATGTCATATAGCACCTTCTAAAGCTTTTGCACCAATAATTATATTTTCCTACAAAATAATAATGTGACTTGGCTGATGTGAGAATTAGATTAAAATATCCTAATCTTATACATTGAATAACAGGAGTCAAAGTTAAATTACTTTGTTCATATGACCCAGTAAACTTACCAATATTTAGAGTTTAATGAGAGCTATGATGAGAAAGCTTCCCTCTAATGCCAATCTAATTTTATTAATACCACGTTGCTCTCTTATACAGAATCCCTTTTAAAAGCATACTCACTCTTTCTAAATCAGGAAAAAGCCAATACTCCTCTTCCTGATCTTATTCATTCTCTCCATGTCACAGATGGAAAAAACACATTTCATAGAGGGTGAGTGATTTGGCTGAGGAATCGTGGGAAGTCAGGGCAGTGTGGAGGCTTAAGTTGACTCCCCATCTTCTGATTCAAACTCAATATTGTTGAGGGAAAAAGAGCAGGATGCCTACATTTAAAGATAAGAAGCAGTGCTATCTTCAACCCTAAGTGTTCTTTGAAATTGCAAGATAAAAAGATAGTGTGCCTCTCAAAGCCATTGAATGGCTTCTAATGTATAGAAGCATTGGATTTGCTGAAACATATTTTAATGCCTAAATAACTTGTCTACCCATGATTAAACCATGCAAATATTTATATATAAGAAAGTGAGCTCATGACTAAGTTCATTTTGATTTTATAATGTAAAATATTTCCTTCTTGTATAATAAAATATAGGATAATTATGTACCATGATATTAAATTAGAGGAATGCAAAAGTGCAGATTTGAAAGTGAGTTCTAGTGTAGAGAAAAGGGTGGAAAAGAGAAGAGATAAAAATAATTTTTTTCCAAAAAATTATTAACATTATTTAATACAATATGCGAAAGTAAAATATAATAGAAAATAGAAAAAAATGAGGAATGTAAATTAATATCCAAAAGAATAAATCAACCTTTATCTTCAAAAGATTCCCATTCCTTTTCATGAATTATTCCAAAACAAAACATAGTAAGCCATGAGCCAATTTTAATTTAATTAAAAATATGTGATTTGAACCTGGCATGCTGTTCCTAATAAATGATATCAGTAAAAGATCACGGGTAATGAGGGATAGAAAATGTAGGAATTATTTTTGTTTACCAATGCTTTATAACCATATTTTTTAAAACACTAAGTTCAATGTTCTGGGATGGTTTTTGCAAAATTTTATAGCAAAATAAATATAGAATTTTCATTAAACTTTTTGCCTTAATTTAACCTATATCTGCAAGCCAGGTTGAATGAATTAATTTGAGAATATTAATTGAATAGACTCAGATCAATTTTTTCAACAATAATGATGCCATTGCTAGCTTGATTGAGTTAAATGTGTCTATCTATGAAAGACAAAATGTCACTTGTAGAAAAATCAAGTAGACATTGAAATAAAATTTGAAGTCAAATGTAAATAATATTTGAAAAGTAGATTTCAACAAATTGGCCAGATTGGAGTGTATAAGATGAAAGAGTGATGAGAAGTTATAGGAATACCTGAAGATGTCATTCCCTTAAACTGACTAAACATTGCTCAAAACAAGGAATGCAAGAGGCCTCTCCAAGTTTCCAGTGGAGTGCTAGCATTGCCAAAAAATGAGTTGACTACTGAGACCCCAACTTTATTTCCACTCCATTTAAAGTTGCCCACTCAGAATCTGAGTGCCTTTCAAAAAATGACAAATTATTCAAAATTCAACAGCTATTGTTCCAAATCCAAAGAATGTCCCACAGTCCCTAACATGTGGGTGACTTGTTAAATTTCTAGACAAAAAATATTTGAATTCAAAGATGATGGTAAAGTCCTGTTTCATTATTTTTAAGTCTCTTCTAGCAGAGGCAGTTTCCTTAAAGAAGACTTTACCTTCTTGTGAAGAAACACCAACCTCAGAAACTTCTACAGGACTCCTGTCACATGCTTATTTCTGAGGCAATAGATGAATCAGAGAAACAAATCAGCCCCTGACAAAGTCAAGAGGAAGGACAGCTTCCAATGGAGAATTCTTTTTGTCCCACTAACTAGCCAACCAGAATTTTGGGCATAATGCCAGTAATGTAAAGGATGTCCCTGAGAGATATTTGGATGTGCAGGAAGTAGTTGGGGGTGTGGGGGTAGATGTCCACTTGAATGAGAATGATCATGATGGTGTGGCTGTGATGGAAGTCAGAATTATGAGAAAGATGAGGGCAAAAAGGATCCAGGAGAACATGCGTTGCTGAGCAAGATGAGGACGACAAATTAAACATACCTGAAAAAATTGCCCCACACCATAGTTCTGTACATAAAAGAAATGGTATTATGGTTTTAGAAGCTATGAACCCCAGAAAAATATGTTTATAAACTTAATCCATTCCTATGTGTGTGAACCCATTGTAAGTAGAATCTTTCAGTGAAGTTACTTCAGTTAAGAAGTTGTACCCCACTTCAATCAGGATGGGTCTTAATCCTATTATTGGGGCACTTTATAAATAGAGTGAAATTCATACAGAAAAAAAAACAGTAAACAAGAAACTGGACATCAACAGAACACAAAAGAGAAGGAAGAGGTCAGGAGACACTCCCAAGTGCCTTGCCATGTGGCAGAGGATCCAAAGATTTCCAGAGCCATGCCCTGAAAGCCAGTATTTTTTTTATTTTAAAAACAATTTATTGTAGTATATCATTAATACATGAAACTGCATAAACAATAAGTGTATAATAAAAGCTATGAAATTATGAAACAAACAAGCAAAACATCATACGGGTTCCCCTTTCATCACCCCACTGAAAATATCTTTCATTGTTGTGACACATTTTGTAAAAATTATGGAAGAGCATCATCATAGTATTACTGCTAACTATAGTCTATATCTTACATTTTTCCCCCGACACATCCTAGTATTTTTGTTTGGCCATTAACCATATACTTAGTCATTGTCTACAGTGTACAATCAATTGCATTTGGTATAATCACCAAGTTCTGCATTCATTACTTCAATCTATATTACAGTATTTTCATTAATCAAAATAAAGCAACAAAAATCAAACCACAATCATACCCAGAGATTACACATTACAGATCCTATGATGTTTTTTCACTATTTCTATTCATTTCAAACATATACAAACAAATTTTTAACAATTGTGCACAGGATAAATCTCAGGTTTCCCTTCTCTAACAACATTCTTTTCTCTGGTGGCATATTTTAGCTATTAACACCATGAATTTCCTCGATATATTTGGTTCAAAAGAGCAAATACATTTAATATTTGTCCTTTTGTGCCTGTCTTGCTTCACTCAACATAATATTCTCCAGATTCACCTATATTGTCAAAGGTTTCATGACTTTATTTCCACTTTTAGCTGAATAATATTCCATAGTGTGTATATACCACACTTTGTTTATCCATTCATCAGTTGATGGATACCTGGGTTGTTTCCTTCTTTTGGTAAGTGTGAATAATATCACTATGAACATTGGTGTGCAGATGTATGTTCATGCCATTGCTATCAGTTCCTCTGTGTATATATGTCGTAGCAGTATTGCAGGGTCACATGGTAGATCTGTATCTAACTTCCTAAGGAACTGCTAGACTCAAGAGTGACTGTACCGTTCTACATTCCTACCAGCAATTTATAAGCATTCCTGTCTCTCCACATCCTCTCCAACATTTGAAGTTTTCTTTTTTATTAATAGTGGCCATTCTAGTAGGTGTGAAATGATATCTCATTACAGCTTTGATTTGCATTTCCCTAATAGCCAGTGATGCTGAGCATTTTTTCATGTGTTATTTTTTCACCATTTGTATTTCTTCTTTAGAAAAATGTCTATTCAGGTCTTTTGCCCATTTTTCAATGGACTCATTTGTCTTTTTATTTTTGAGTTGTAGTATTTCTTTATAAATAATGGATATTAGACACTTGTGAGATGTTTGATTTCCAAATATTTTCTGCCATTGTTTAGGTTTCGTTTTTACTTCTCTACAAGGTCCTTTGAGGTGTAGAAGTGTTTAATTTCTTTAGGCCATTAAAAATGACTTCATGCTATTCCATGAGTGTTTTTTTAATAAATCAATTTTATTGATACATATTAATAATAAAGCATACAATTCATCCAAAGTGTACAATAAATGGTATTTGGTATAATCACATAGTTGTGTATTCATCACTTCAATCGTTATTAGAGCATTTTCATTATTTCAATAAAAATAATCAAATGGGCAGGCAAACATGAAAATTTCTCACCTTTCAATAACACTATGCTCCCCTCACTGTACATAGCTGGTGTTTCTGGCTATTCTATCCAAAGTGTATAATCAATGACTTTCAGTGTAATCACAATATTATTCATTAATCATCTCAAAAATTTTAGAACAATTTCATGACTCAAAAAGGAAAGACTCCACACCACTTAGTATTCCTTCCTCATATCTACATAACTGCTAATCTCCTTTCATATTTATAAATTGATTTATATTTACATTTCATATAAATGTAATCATACAAGATGTAGTACTCTTGTGTCTTGTCTCCTTCACATAGTATAATGTGTTTTTTTTCCTGACATTAACATTTTGTAGTATTGAATTACATTTGTTCAACTTCAAAAAATGGCCTACTATATGCAATTCTACCCATATTCATATTTAAAATAATATATTAATATTTCACATAATATATTTAGTTCATAATAGGGCAATCATAAAGTATTTGTCCTTTTGTGTCTGAGTTGTTTTACTCAACATAATGTCCTCCAATTTCATCCATGTTGTCTTATGTTCCATGACTTCATTTCTTCTTACCACTGCATAATATTCCACTGTGTATATACTCTACACTTTGTTTATCCATTCATCAGTTTATTGACACCTGTGCTGTTTCCAACTTTTGGCTATCATGGATAACGCTGCTATGAACATCAGTGTGCAGGTATCAATTCGAATCGCTCTTCTCAGTTCTTCTGGCTATATACCTTTCAATGGTATTGCTAGGTACCTCAGCAAGTCTATATTCAACTTCCTTAGCAAATGTCAAGCCATCCTCCACAGTGGTTGTAACATTCTAAATTCCCACCAAAGTGAATAGGTGATCCTATCTCTCCACAGCCTCTGTAACATTTACAGTTTTCTGACTTTTTAATAGTGGCCTGCTTAATAGGTGTGAAATGATATCTCATTGTAGTTTTGATCTGCATTTTCCTAATCACTAGTGATATTGAACATATTTTCATGTGTTTCTTTGCCACTTGTATTTCTTCTTTGGACAGTTGTCTTTTCAAGGCTTTTGCCTATTTTTTAATCAGATACTTTGTCTTTTTTATTGTTGGATTGTATGATCCTTTATATATCATGGATATTAAACCATATCCATATCCAATATATGATTGCCAAATATTTTCTACCATTGAGTCAGCTGCATTTTCACACTTTTGACAAAGTCTTTTGAGACACAAAAATTTTGAGTAGATCCCGTTTATCTATTTTTCCTTTGTTGCTTGTGTTTTGGGCATACACTTTAAGAAACTACTGCTTTCCACAAGATCTTGAAGATGTTTTCCCACAGTATCTTTTAGGAGTTTTATGCTTGTTGTTTTTTTATTTGGTTTCTTTTGTTTGTTTGTTTTTAATATTTAAGTCCTTGATCCATTTTGAGTTATTTTTTATTATAAGGTGTGAGGTAGGGGTCGTCTTTCTTTCTTTTGGATATGGCTATCCAGTTCTCCCAGAACCATTTGTTGAATAGAATTTTCTTGCCCAGCTGAGTGGGCTTAACAAATTGTAAAATTTCACTTGACTGTAGATGTGAGGGTCAATTTCTGGGCTCTTGATTTGCTTCCATTGGTCAATCTGTCTGACCTTATGTCAGTACCATGCTGTTTGTTTGTTTTTTTTTTTTTTTTTACAACTGTAGCTAAGTAATATTCTTTAAAGTCAGGAAGTGAGAGTCCTCCAACTCTTTTCTTTTTAAAGACACTTTTGGTTTTCAGGGCACCTTAGTCTTCCAAATAAATTTGATTATTTGCTTTTTGATTTCTGCAGAAATGGCTATTGGGATTTTTATTTGGATCGTGTTGAATCTGTAAATCAGTTTGGGTAGAATTGACATCTTAATGATATTGAGTCTTCCAATCGATGAACGTGGAATATCCTTCCATTTATTTAAGCCTTATTCAGTTTCTTTTAACAGAGTTTTGTAGTTTTCTGAATAGATGTCCTTTATTTCCTTGGTGAAGTTTATCCTAAATATTTGATTGTTTTAGTCATTGTCATAAATGGGATTTTTTTCTCTTTTCCTCCTCAGATTGCACATCAGTAGTATTTAAAAATGCTATTTATATTTGGGTATTAATCTTTTATCCCACCACTTTGCTCAATTCATCTATTAATTCTAGTAGCTTTGTTGTGGAATTTTCAGAATTTTCTAGATATAAGATCATGTCATCTGAGAATAGTGAAAGTTTTCCTTCTTCCTTTCCTATTTGAGTGCATTTTATGTCTTTGTCTACCCTAATTGCGCTATCTAGAACTTCTAGCACAATATTAAATAATAATGGTGACAGTGGCCATCCTTGTCTTGCTTCTGATCTCAGAGGAAAAGCTTTCAGTCTTTCACCATTGGATACAACGTTAGCCCTAGGTTTTTCATATATGCACTTTACCGTATTGAGAAAGCTTCCTTCTAACCTTATGTATTGGACTCTTTTACCAAGAATGTGTGCTGTATTTTGTCAAATGCCTTTTCTGCATCAATTGAGAGGATCATTTATCAATGTGGTGTATACAGTAATTGATTTTCTTGTGTTGTTCCACCCTTGCATACCTGGGATAAAACCCATTTGATTGTGCTGTATAAATTTTTTGATGTGCTTTTGAATTCTGTTTGCAAATATTTTGTTGAGGATTTTTGTATCTATATTCATTAGAGATATCAGGCTGTAATTATGTTTTTCATTCTGGTTTTAGTAGTAGGGTGATGCTGGCTTCATAGAATGACTTTGGTAGCATTCTTTTCTGGTCAATTTTTTGAAAGAGCTTGAGCAAAATAAGTATTTGTTCATCTTTAAATGATTGGTAGAATTCACCTTTCAAGGCATTTGGTCTCTGGATTTTCATCTTTGGGAGGTTTTTGAGGACTGTTTCAAACTCCTCACTTGTAATCGGTTTGTTGAGGTCTTCTATTTCTTCTACAGTGAGTATAGTTGGCTCATGTGTTTCTAGGACTTTGTCCATCTCATTTACATTTTCTAGTTTTTTGACATACAGTTGTTTATAGTATCCTTTTATGATCTCTTTTATTTCTATAGTGTCAGCAGTAATGTCCACCCTCTCATTTCTGATTTCATTTATTTATATCTTCTTTCTTTTTTTTGTCAGTCTAGCTAAAGGTTTGTTGATTTTATTGATTTTTTCAATGAATCAACTTTTAGTTTTGTTGATTCTATTTTGTTGTTGTTGTTGTTCTCAATTTCATTTATTTCTGCTCTGATCTTTACTATTTCTTTCCTTCAGCTTGGTTTAGGATTACTTAGCTATTCTTTTTCTAGTTCTTTCAGATGTGCTGTTAGATCATCAATTTTAGCTCTTCTTTTTTTTGTAAGCATTGAGGGGTATAAATTTCCCTCTCAGAACTGCCTTTGGAGTATCCCAGGAGTTTTAATATGTTCTGTTCTCATTTCCATTTGCCTCACTACATTTACTAATTTCTCTTGCAGTTTCTTCTTTGATCCACTGATTGTTTAAGAGTGTGTTGCTTAACTCCATATATTTATAAATTTCTCCCATTCCTGCCTATTATTGATTTCCAGCTTCATTGCATTTTGTTCACTGTGGTTGCTTTGTATGATTTCAATCTTCTTGAATTTAATGAGCACTGTATTGTGGCCCAACATATGGTTTACCCTGGAGAAAGATCCATGTGCACTTCAGAAGAATCTATAAACTGTTGCTTTTATGGTGCAATGTTCTGCTCTCTTTTGGTTATTATTGGCATCAATTATCTTTTTTCCAATATTTTACTTTCAGTCTATTTGAATCCTTGTGTATGAGCGAATCTTCTGCAGACAACAAATGGATGTCTAATGTTTTCTTATCCTTTCTCTCAGCCTGTGTTTTTTGACTATGGAATTTAATCCATTAGCATTCAATGTTATTACTGTTCACACATTAATTATATCAGCTGTGTTATTCTTTGGCTTTCATATGTCATATCTTATTTTTGTCCATCTTTTTAATTTTTCGTTACCCTTTCTGATAGTCTTCATTTTTGCACTCTACTCCAAGCATCTAGCATCTCTTTCATCTGTCTCATCTTTTTTTTTTCCTGACTGCAGAAAACCCTTTAGTGTTTCCTGCAAAGCTGGTTCCTTGTTTATAAATTTTCTTAGTTTATGCTTATCTGTGAATATTTTAAGCTCACTATCGTATTTGAAGGACAGTTTTGTTGAAAAAATAACTTTTGTCTGTCAGTTTTTCTCCATCAGCACTGTAATTATTCTTGTCCCCATATTTTTTGAAGACAAATCCTCACTAAGTAGTATTGGATGTCCCTTGTATATGATGTCTCACTTTCTCCTTGCTGCTTTCAGAATTTTCTCTTTATCCTTGGCATTTGGCATTCTGCATATTATGTGTCTTGGGGTAGGTCTATTTGAACTTATTCTAATTAGAGTACACTTTGTTTTCTGAAAATATATATTCATGTCTTTCGTGAAAGTTGGGTAAATTTTCAGCCATTATTTCTTCAAATACTCTTTCTCTCCCTTTTTCCTACTTGGCTCATTCTGGAACTCCCATAAGATGTATGTTGGTGTGCTTTTTGTTATCATTCAACACCCTGAGTCCCTCAATGTTTTCCATTCATTTCTGTGTTCTTCTATCTCTTCAATTTCATTTGTTCTTTCCTCTATGTTACTAATTATTTCTTCCATTATTTCAAACCTGAAGTTGTATGCCTCTATTGCATTTTCAATCTCACTTTTTGTCTTTCATCCCTATAAACTCTGTTATTTTTCTAAACATGATTTCATATTTTTCTTTGTGCTCATTAAGTGTCTTCTTAATGTCTTTTTTTTTAAACCATGTTTTTCTTCAACTCCATGATTTGCTTTAGCAGATTTGTATGAACCTCATTGATTAGTTGTCTCAAGTACTTTTTCTCATCTGGAGATGGATTTGTTTCTTTGCCTGAGTCATATCTTCCTTTTGCTTTGTAAGGCTTGTAATTTTTTGCTGATTTCTGGGAATCTGATTCTGATGCTGAGTATATTCTAATGTTCAGTTTCTCTCTTTTGCCTAGGGATTTACTGTTAAATAGCTATATGCTACCATTGCTCGTTAAATCTTGCTTCAATTTTCTCTATGTATTTTTGATTGCCCCTATTTAACTGCTCAAACCAGGGCTAAAGGATCAATAGTGGAGTGTAGGCCCATTTACAAGGGTCTTAAAATATGTGGCAATAAAGGCACCTGCTTGCCTCTTTTATTTATTTTTATTTTTTTCCTTTTTTCACTTTTCTGTTCTGGCCAGCAGATGCTGATACTTGGGAGATCTTTCAGCTCAATCCCTAGGGACTACAGGGAATGAATTCAGTTTAACTCTGTGGACAGGTGAGCTATGCAGAAGCAATTTACCCAGGGCTGGCCAAGCTTCACAAACTTTCTCAAAGGATATTCTTCACCCTTGGTTGGCCATACGCTCTCTCCCTCTGCCTCTTTGGCAACCAGCTCTGGGCAGTAAGGGGGGTATATGAGAAGGCAAATTATCTTTATCTCCCTGCTGGCTCTAAGGACAAGCAATACCATGGACCCATTCAGCCTGGAAGTGTGGGATGCCTCCAATGCAGCAGACCAATATCACTGGCAAAAATCTGAATTTGCTGTAAGCTGTATCTCACCCTCTCTACTTTCTTTGGGAAGAGGACCCTGACAAACCCCTCAGTCTACAGCCACCACAGACCCACAGCAGCTGCAGTTTCTGACTGCTATTTGCTTAATAGGTGGGGTGAAGGGCACCTGCTGCTGTTTTTGCAGCTCTACTCACTGGACTTTTCAGCCAGCTGAGTCTCCTTCCTTTGTCCCTTTCTCTTCTGGGTGATTTTTTGCCTGCTGCTGATTTCCTGAGACCCAGAGTAGCCTTCTAGATTGTCTCTGACTGTTCTCTAGTTATTTTTCCTGGGAGATAAGTGATCCCTCCACCTCTCTATTCCTCCATCTTCCCATAAGTCCTTACAGTATTTAGGGAGAAAGCATCATTTTGATAATGCATTGATTTCAATTTTTTTCTGCTCCTTAGACTGAATAATTTGATTTTATTATCTTTGATGTTACAAACTCTTTCTTCTGCCAACTCCAAACTACTTTTAAACCTATCTGGGGATTTTTAAAAATATTTTTGTTGCTGTGGTCTTTGGTTCTATTTGGTTACTTTTCATTTTTCCTTTTGTTTCATTGATATACTCTTCATATTTATTGTCTTCATGTTTTCCTTTAGTTCTTTGTCCATTTTTTCCTATAGCTGTTGGAGCATATTTGGGACCATTTTTAAAAGTCTTTGGTATGTCCAAGCTCTGGTCTTCCTCATTGATGAATTTTTATTTTTTATCCTGTTCGTTTTCACAAGCCATCACATCCTGTTTTTGTGTCTGTTTATCTTTTTTGCAACCTAGACATTTTGATATTGTAATGTGTTATCTCTGAAATTTAGACATTGGGGATTCTCTTCCTTAAGACTCTATCTAGCTTTACTTGAAAACCAGGACCAAATTTAAAAAAAAAAAGGGAATTGAAAAAACCCACCTTTCTCAGTGTTTTTATTTTGATCTCTGTGATTGTTGCTTTTCAGAGATTAGCTACCTTAATAATAGTTTAGAGAATATCCCAGGGCAAAAATTAAGGCTTCCCATGTCTTTTCTGTGTATACATCTTTTCCTGAGCATGTGCACATGGCCTAAAGAATTCTGCCAGATCTGTTTCCTCACATCCTTCAGCATTGCACTGTATGTCCCACAGCCAAAAGACCTTTGCCCCAGGGAGCTGTAATTTGACTATTCTAAAGGGTTCTATAGGAGAGCTCTTTGAACTGCCTTCTCCTTGAAGGGAAAGTTCTGGGATGATAAGCTTGAGACAATTGTTCTTGTTCAGTCATTTAGGCTGTTGCCAGCCAGATTGGCATAGAAATATATAACAAATCCAGAGATTGAATTTGCCAGTAAAGCCATCATTCTTAAAATTTTTTTAGAGGAAGGTTTTAAATTATTGTTTGAAATCTGTGTTTAAGTCTGAAGAAGTTTTCTATTTCTTCTTGAATCAATGTAGGTAATTTGTTTGTTTCTAGAAATTTGTAAATTTTATCAGTGTATCATAATTGGTTGTACAATTTTTCCTAGTATTGTTTTATAATCTTTTTATTTCTGCAAAATCAGCATGATGTCACCATTTTCTTTCCTGATTTCAGTTTTCTGTGTCTTTTCTCTTTTTTTCCTTTGTCAGTCTATCTAAAGATTTATTAACTTCATTATTGTTTTCAAAGAAACAAGTTTTCATTTTATTGATTCTCTCAATTATTTTTATATTCTTTTTTACATTTATTCCTGCTCTAATCTTTATTCCTTCTTTCTTTCTACTAACATTTTGTTTATTTTCATGTCTTTGTACTCCATCAAGATGTGGAGTTAGAATAATTTGAAATCTTTGTCTTTTTTATTATTAATAAATATCTACACATTTGCTTTTCTTCGGCAGAGATTCCCTTTGCTGCATGCCAGAAAGTTTTAGTATTTTGTGTTTTCATTTTCATTTGTCTCTAAATAGTTTCTAATTTCCCTTGAGATTTCTTTGTTTACTAACTGGGGAGAAGCATTGTTACCTGAAAAAAGTTTCTAAATAATTATTAGCTAAAGTTTATATTAGGGCATAATTTGATGATGGGTTAAGATATGTATAGAGAAGGAATCGATATGTTTAATGAGGGAAAATACAGTTAAAGAACATTTTAAAGCAACAATGTGTTTCATGGATTACAGAGCATTTTCTACAATACACATAAATATTTTCACTGGAGTTTTTATTGATTTTTTTCTCATTCTTATTCAATAGACAAAATATCTATCAGAATAGAAATGCCAAATAGTACATGACAATCATCTCACTTTTACCTCTTGTCTGGTATTGGTTGTCATGTATTTAAATTAATCAGAAAATAGTATACCTAATGGTCACTGTAAACATATTCAATGTAAATATATGGTTTTAATTTTTTTTTTTTACTTTCTGCATTAGATATATTTTTTCTTTTTGGATTTTTAAGTATTTTGTAGTCAGGAAAATCTCCACACTCAAAATTTTTTCCAAATTTGGAAGTGAATAAGATTGGGTTTCCATGAATGTACTTGAATATACATATTAACACAGAAGTTGATTTCAACTTTTCAAGAAAAATCTATATGCATAAAATGGAAACATTAGAAATAATATTAATCTTTGAAATCCATATTTTTGAGGTGACTTTAAACTCACTGTGCCAATCAGCTTGGATTAATTTAAGTTTTAGGAGCAAAAGTCCAGAGTATCAGAGTAGTTTACAGTACCAAAGGTTTATTTATCATTCACATTGCATAATGGCTCAACCACAGGTCTTGTCTGTCTTCATTCAAGAACCATGGCTCAAGGAGACAATTACAACCTCAGAGTTTGCCAAGCCTAGGGCAAAGAGAAGCATACTTGGTTGCAAAGTACACCATGGCTGGTTCAATTTCTGCTTGTAAATGTACAAGTTATATCTTTTCAGATATATTGAACAAAAAATTCAGAACCAAACCAAACAATGGTGGCACATATTGACCAATAATACCATATAGTACACCACTAAGTAGAATATTACAAAGTTTCAGCAATCCACACTTAAATTACCTTTTGAAATACTGTAATTATTGATTTTGAAATTATCAGCAGAAACTATAAAAATTACCTTGCAATGTAATTGTGTGTGTATGTTGTATGAGGGAGATGGAGAGAGCAAAATGGAGGGACAGTGTGAGAGAGAGAAAGTATGCTAGTTACTTTGAGATGTAAATCTTAATTTTCTGTTGGTGTTATTTCTTTAAATCAATCAGAAACCAGTAGACCTATGGCTGGTATAAATATCACCAGATTCACATTATTTAATTTTATTTACTCACTTCTTAATTGTGGTAGTTTACCTTGCTTTATTTTCTGCCTGACCTATTTTGGGAATGTTCCACCAATTAGTTTTCTCCCACTTTTTTCATTTTTAAATTATTTTAAAGAAGCCTTAGTTTACATAAATGTTACATAGAAAATATAGGGAAGTCTCTTATACCCTACCTCCTCTTCCTCCCCCACTTATAACCATTAACCTCTTTCATTAGTGTGGTACATTTCTTACAATTCATGAACACATATTGAAACATTGCTACTAATCATGATCTATAGTTTACATTATGTTTTACACCTTGCACCTCAGAGCATAAAAGAAAATATTCATTTTTGGAATTAGAATTCAAAACAGAGGGAGAAGTCTTTCCCATGATGTTTGGAATAGTTCCTTTTTACTTAAAATATTGTTTATATCAATGTTACAAGTTATACAATAAACACAAGATAATAACTACAATAAAAATATACCAGCTTTGATCAATGGTTACAGCTCTCCCCTCATTTTTTCATTCCTCAATCTCGAGAGGTTTGGGATGATGTCTGCTTTGACTGCTTCAGGATGAGAATGAACACAGATATTATGAGGCATTAGAATGGCATTGAATTGCTTGCATTTGAAGATATTCCTTGTTTTTGAGGTGGAGCTGTTCCATCGTCATTGTTTTGTTAGTTGTTCTTCACAGGTCTGAAGAACTGGGTAGTAGGAGTTGATTACATATTTTCTGAGTTCAATCTGAAGGCTCTAAGTCTCTGAGAAATATATTTAAGAGGCAAATTGAATATTATAAGTTCAGATAAAAGGGGTGGATGAATCATGATTAGGGAATTCATAAATGAGTATTCCTATGTTATACTGGGGAAATAGGTTTATATATAATCTGAGATAGGACCCACAGAGGGAGTTTGATTTCATAAGGTTGTGTGGCTTGCCTATGGTATTCTGACATCCCTACAGCCTTCAGAATCACCTTTTTGAGCCTTTGCTTACTGTGGCAGTTTGTGAATTCTGGTTGAGCTCTGCATAAGCATAACCCCCAGTATGAACTTCCGGCACACTTTGAAATTTTTAGGCATAAAAATTCTACTTTATTTTATGTGCCCCCTTTTGGTCAAGGTCTTTCTCTAAATACATCATTGAATAATTCATGGCAACAATCTCTTGGTGCTGGGAGGCTCATTCTTCGGAGTCATGTTACACTTCAGGGGAAAGGTAGTGCATTTATTTGCAGGGTTTGCCTTATAGAGAGTCCACGTTTGAGTAACGAGAAGATTTTAAGGAAGAAACACTTGGGCATTAATTATACATAGACATAATTTCATTGTTGTAAGGATAAGGTTCATAAGTGCAAGTTTTAAGATTGATAGCTTGTCATATTGACTTGTTTTCTTTTATTAAGCAAGAGTTATATAATCCAGAGCTTTTTGTAATCCTATTTAAGAAAGTAGAAAGACTTCACCAGGTAGAAAGTTTATTATTTTGTTAGTTACTCTGTGAGCCTCTATCTATCCAGAAAACATACTTATGGCTATCAGGATATCTTTATTTTCCATAGAAGTATAAATTTCAAGATGTTCAAAAAACCATATGTGTCAGGAAACCTGGTCCTATCCCAACTTTATCTTCTTACCAGGGTTATTTTTCTTGATATGTAGAGCATAAATTATATACTTGTCTTGCTGCTCATGGAAAGTTCTTCACATGTGCTTTCAGAGAAAACTCAGAGTAAAACAGTTTAACTGATAAGGAAATTAGACTGTTTCTGTGGTGTATAGCATTTTCTAAGAATAAAACATGCAATGTTACCATAACCATCCCCATTTTTTATATGAGAGAAGTTGTGAGTTTATAAAACAGTCATGCATATTATACAGTATTCCCTCTACCAACATCTTGCATTGCTGTGAAGCATTTATTACAAATGATATAAGAACATCATCAAAATACTACTGCTAACTACAGTCTGTAGTTTACATTTGGTGTGGTTTTCCACAAATCTCCCTTTTATTAACATCATGTATTATTATTGTATACTTTTTATAGTTCATATGGGAACAATGTCATACTTGTACTATTAACCACAGTCTATCATCCTCCATGGGGTTCACTGTGTCATATAATCTCATATCTTTTACCATCCATCCAAAATGTATACCCAGTGGCTCTCAGTTTCACCACAGAATTGTGTTGTCACAAGCCCACAAATTTTAGAATGTTTACGTACATGAAAAGAGTTAAAATCCGATACTCCCTTATACACTGTCTTGTTCACTCTTCACATTGATATAGTACCATCTTTGCAATCCCTACAAAAATATTACAATGTCACCATTAACTATAGATCATCAGTTACATTAGTTGTATTATCCCATGTATCATCATATTTTTAACCACCTCTAATATTGATGTACATGTGATCTAGTTCACAGAAGAAAATTCTTGTATTTGTACTATTTACCACAATCTTTATCCACTACTGAGTTTTCTGTTATACAGTCCCTAGAGTATCCTCTAGCTTTCTTTCAATTGACATTTATACCCTTAGACTACTCCTTTCAGCCACCATCATATTTATACATCAACAATGTTAACTAAGGATGGTAGGTAAGTTAAAGCTTCTAATCTAGGAGAAAGACACAATTCACAGGTGGGCAAATCAGTTCCCAAAAGCCCTAGAATGAAATTAAGCAGAGCTTATCTTCACTTCAACACAAAACTTGCCATCACAAACATGTTGAATCCTTACTGGAGTCCAAATAAGGTACATTCTGCAAAATTGTCATGGTAGATTCATAAATAGTTTTTATCACAGGAGAAATTAATAAATCAGGACCTTAACAAAGAAGCCAATCATGCCCCATGTTTAAAGAATGTCAACTAGCTAGAACAGGTTGTACAAAGTAATGAATTAAGCTGCTTCACCCTGAAACAGTCTCCAATTGGATAAAATCTATCATATTGAAAATAACAAAATAGAATAGCAAAATTAACATAATTAGAGAAACATATAAATATATTTCCACAGTGGAAAGAAAAATATCTTCCTTGTTTTCTAGAAAATTTAATATTGAATATTGCATTTGCCTTCACAGAGAATGTGGGAGCAGGTTGCCCAGAGGCATTGACTTTATGAAAATTAATCAAGCTGTACTCTTATTTTTAGTCTTTTCTGTAAATTTATAATCTGTGAATATATTACCACAGAATTGTCTTTTCATAATTGCTTATCCACACTCTATTCCTTTTTTAAACTTAAAATATTATCTAAAGATGACAATGATACTTTTCTTTTTATCTGCATAGCTTCAATTATAAGGACATACGTTAATATTTTATCTGTCCACTGTTGGTAAACATTTGCATTTCTTAAAGCTGAAAAATATTATTTGTAATTCAAAATGAACATATATGAGTTTATCTTTAATTCAAATTTGTAGAGTGGTTGATATAAAGATTTATGCATTTGATATTCAACTAATTTATATTCTCTTCAAAACGTAGGAGAGTGCCAATTAGTGCACATACTAGTTAATGGAAAACTTACCCAAATGATCTCTAAAATACAGCTATGCAATGTCATATCTATTTGTATTCATTTTATGTTTTTAGATAAGGGAAACTTCTCTCCTTGATTAATAGCACTCCAAAACTCCAACTGCATGACTAACTGCAATTTACTTTTATTGTTTTATTTTTAATCCTTCCCCTTTCTCACCCATATAGCTCTTTCTTGCCCTTATCCAGGTAAACCCTACTTTCTGATTTCTTCCACACAGTATCATGTACCTGATCATCTTTATCTTCCTTGTGATTTCTTAGCAGCACCAAGGCATTTAGCTACTGCCACATTTGAGTCTGATCACGCAATCCTAAATATGACACAAGAAAATCAGGATTTTGCTGAATTCCTTCACTTTAAATTTATAACCCCTAACTTCAAAGGGCTTTTAAATCTCCAAAAATAATATTGAATATCTAGTGTCCATTCATTATCCCTGTTTCTAGATGATTATTTCAAACTTTCTCAATTTTCTTGGATCTTCTAGTTCCTCCTTTCCCCACATCTATGTCAGCTCAGGAGTGAGACATTACACTCACATTATTTGTTTTCTATTTTACTGAAAATATTGAGGCATTCAGAAGAAAACTTCAATTTAAACTGTTGATATTTCCACCCACTTAGATGAACATTATCCCATGTTCTCAAAGTTTGCATTCACACTTTTAAGTGTGGAAGTCATATACATAATGCAAGGTAAGGTCATACTTTTCCCATATAAAATAGGTTTCCACCCAGTTCAGCAGCTCAAGGATATAGTTCCAGCAGTTCTTCTGATCCTTCCTGCACTACCACTTTCATTAGACTATTTCTATCAGCATGCAAAAGAACCCATTTCATCCCACCACTGTCATTCAATTTCACAGCTCCCATTTAGTTCTAAATTTGAAAATCTTGTATGTATTTAATATTCCTAATTCTTATCATTCACAGGTAAGCCCAATTCTCTTAAACCCAACATATATTCAAAATCACTCTTGTTAATGTTAGCAATTACCAATAATATTTATCTTGTGATATCCAGAATTCAATTCTCAATTTTTATAGTACTATCAGCAACATTTGACACATCCTATCACACTTTTTGCCATGATAAAAAATTTAACTTGATTTATATGGCCTTGTCCTTATTCTTTTATTTACCTTCTTCTTCATTGCTTGCTACTATTTATGCTTTTCTGAATTTCCCCAACTTCATTTTTTGTCAATTTTATTGAGATGTATTCATAAACCATACAATACATTTAAAGAATTCAATCAATGGCATTTGGCATAATCAAAAATTATGCATTTGTCATTGCAAGCAATTTTAGAACATTTTCATTAATCCAAAAAGAAAACCCTCAATGCCCTTTAGTAGTCACCTCTCAATCCCTATAACACTCATTTGCCATATATAAATGCTAATCTTTATCTGTCTCTATAACTTTATTTGTATTTATATTTTGTATAGATGAAGTTAAACAATATGCATTACTCTGTGTCCATTCTCTTTCACTTAGCATACTTCCTTGTTTACCATTGAAGGAAGAATATTAATAGATTCAATGCTCTACAGTCTGTAGTTTGCATTTGTTGTATTTTTACCTATTTATTACACTATTATTAACACCCTGTAAAATTACACTACATTTGTTTTGTTTCAGAGAGAAACATTCTTATATGTGAAATCAACTCTCTTTTTAAAGAATTTTCATGAAGGCAGTTGATCTATGAAGGTAGGATCAACTCTCATGTTAATCCATTACATAGACATTTACTGGTTATTTGCTAATGTATTGAATTAGAACTTGTGGTGGTTTGATATAGTTATGAATTCCAGAAATAGATATAGATTGTGTTTGTAGGTTGGTCTGTTCTTCTGGGTGTGATTAAATTATGATTGGGGCTTTGATTGGGCCATGACAGCAGGGCATTGAGCCCCATACCTTGGTGGCTGGGGTCTCAAAGAAAAAGACATGGCAAGTAACAAGGTTGTAGTTTTGAGCTGGAGTTCTGATGTGGATTTTTGATGTTAGAGCCAGCGGAAGGAAGCTCACAGAGGAGTTTGTCATGAGGAAGGAGAGAAGGCCCCAGGAAAAGAGATGACACATTCATCTTATAGTCTACAGCTGAACTTGTGGAGAGAAGAAGCAGCTGAACCTGAAGAGAATCAAGCTCTGGCAAGAGAGGAACCCAGGAAGCCGAAACCGTCATAGACTTTGGTGAGGGAAATAATTAATGCTTTATGTCCTGGTAACTGTAAGCTTCTACCCCAAATAAATACTCTTTATAAAAGTCAACTATGGGTGAGCTTGCCCCAGCTATTGAAAAGGGTGGATGTTCCCACCCAATGTTCAGGGAGAGTTTTGCCACCCAGGGTACAGAGAGGGTGGAGCACATTCCTCAAAGACTGGGGTGGTTAAGGTCAGCATCCCATAGATCTGAGAGGGATTCACCTGTCCCCATGGATTTGGGAAGGCCAGGCAGTCAACTCATTGCTCTGAGAGGGTTGAGCTGTATGTCAAAGGTTAGGGGGAATGTTGTCTCCACATCACTGTACTTGGGGGCTAAGACTCTATCTCAAAGATTGCGTAAGGTGTGGCAGTCTACCCAGCACTCTTGGAGGGTGAGGTTCAGAGGTTGGTCAACACCTAGATGCTTGATGAGGGTAGAACCAAAAAATGGCCATTTGACAAGCCTGTGGAAAGGGTGGGACACCATGTGGCCCCAGGGAGATGAAACCATCCTCTTAAGAGTGACTCTCAGATTTTGAAATTGAATGGAGGATGCCCTGCAGGTTTATTGAACTGTAGAGGACCTATGACTCATGTTTCCCTCCCAATTTCTCCTTATGCTAATGAAAATGTTTATCCTTTGTCTTTACATTTGTGTATTGGAAGCAGATAAGTGATTTTGTAAGTTTAGAAGTCTACAGACAGACGTGACTTTGCCCCAAGAGAAACTGTATTCCTTTAAACTGATTATGATATGATTTTGTACGTGCATTGTTACTTACTTAAGGTTTTTTGAATATTGTAATGTCTTTTTTTGGAATTCAGAAGATGGAGTGTGGTGGTTTGATACAGTTATGAATTCCAGAGATAGATATAGATTGTGTTTGTGAGTTGGTCTGTTCCTCTGGGCATGATTAAATTATGATTGGGGTTTTGATTGGGCCATGTCAGTAGGGTGTGAGCCCCACCCCTTGGTGGGTGGGGTCTCAAAGATAAAAGACATTGCAAAAGACAGGGTTGGAGATTTGAGTTAGAGTTCTGAGGCAGAGTTTTGATGTTGGAGCCTGGGGAATTAAACACACAGGTAAGCTTGGTTATGAGGAAGGCGATAAAACCCCAGGAAGGGAGGAGCCAGTCACGTGATAGTCTACAGCTGGCCTTGTAGAGAGAACAAGCAGCTGAACTTGGATAGAATCAAGCCCCAGGAAGAGAGGAACTCAGGAAGCCAGAACCCTCATAGACTTTGATGAGGGAAGTAACTTATGCTTTATGGCCTAGTAACTGTAAGCTTCTACCCTAAATAAATACCCCTTATAAAAGCCACCAGATTTCTGGTATTTTGAATCAGCACCCCTTTGTCTGACTAACACAGGACTATTGAAATTTTCTTTTGTCTCACTGTTGATAAGAATTTTGTATATAAAATAAACTGCTTAGAAATATTTTTATATTACTTCATAATGACAGTCAACCCATTAACATAGCTAACTTTTACTGAGACTATAGGTGAATTTAAATCATAACTTACACTCCTGCTCATGGGTAAAGACAACTACTGAGCTCACCAGTCTAACAGACCCTGTGTCCGAGAGATTAAAGTGACCAGCTGTTCAGTAGAGTGGCTGTATAGACACATTATTAGTACTCTTTTGTTATTTCCCCTTCCTCTTGCCATATAGACACAATTTTATTTACTTCTTACTTTAGAAAAGGCACAGGGAATGGGCAGGATAGAGTGTTACTAAGGATAGTATAAAAATGACAAAGGAAGCATTTAGGCAATGTTAAGTATAGATTCAAAAGAAGAGACAGAATGCTTAGTAATTAGTTTCACTGTTACCATGGTTTCTTATGAATGGTATTTTATAAGATAAGAAAAGAGAGGGTAATATGAGGCATGTAATGCTCTTTTCTCCATTGTGTCAAGAGATGTGGATGAATTATAGGTTACAAATATATATACTTTTTTGAACAAACAGAGACAGATCTATAAACTCCCTTCCTTTCCCATTCTAGGCATGAACTGACAAATCATAGTTCTGGGAAGGTACTTAAACTCATGTGATTTGTCAAGGTTTGGTGATAGCAGATCCTGTCTGGTATGGTGTATTTACAAGTTTTCCAGTGACCCTTATTGGCAATCTCCTTATAATTATACTTTCCACCTTTGACCAACATCTCCAAATTCCCATGTACATCTTTATCAAACACTTGCCCTCTTAGACCTCTGCTATATCTCAGTTGCCCTTTCCAAGACCATTACTGACAACTTGGCTAATAGTAGGTCTCTCTTTTGGGATACATCATTCAATCTTCCTCATGGTTTCCTTGGCCTATACATATGACCTTGCTCATATTGATGTCTTATGATCATTCTTGTTGATCTCTTACCCTCTGATCTATGAGAGTAACATGAAAAATGGTACTTTCTTAAATATGTACACTAACACTTAGTTCCATGGTGGAGTGTTTGGACTCCTGCACATAGCTGCAACCTTCTCCTTGCCCCTCAGGACATTCAATCTGGTACATCAATTCTTCTGTGAGATTCCTCAGTTACTCAGACTTACCTGCTCAGATGAGTACTTGGCTGAAGTTGGAACGGTTGCTGTTACCTCCTCAATGAGATTTGTCTGTTTTGTGTCCATTGCTCTCTCACATTTTCACATCTTCCCCACAATACTGCATATCCCATCAACTGTAGGTTGAACGTTTATGAGCTCACCAACAGTTAGTACAGAAAGAATAAAGGTCAAAAAAGTGTCCTGGGAATACCCAAAGTAAAGAAGGAAATAGAAATATTGAAATTGCATTATAGTGATTGTAAATAGAAGCAGTAATAAATATTTGAGTAGGGTGGTGGTTTTAAGAGAAAGTCTAAGGCCATATATATCAGTAGAAGAAAAGCTAAAAAGTGAAACATGGGAATGTAGAGCATTGTGAATCCTGGTGCAAAAAAGGATGTGTGTACATATATTATATTTCCAACACCAAAATTAAAAAAATATCTGAGCTGCAAGAGCAACAAAATGACATATTAATAACACTGAATATAACTGTCCAAGAAAAAAGGAAATTTGCTAAAGATGATAAAACAATCAAATGGGGGTAAGTTCTCTCTCTTTTTTTTCTCTAACATTTCAGCAGATCCTGGTGACCATGAAACAATCACCCTCCCAAGGTATTTTTTGTATTTATGTATTTTTTATTCTTTAAAGATACTTAGATTACATAAATGTTACATAAAAAATATAGGGGATTCCCATATGCCCTGTTCCCCACACTTCCCACATTTTCCCACAATAACGACATCCTTCATTAGTGTAGTACATTCATTGCAATTGATGAACACATTTTGGAGCTTTGCCACTAAACATGGATTATAGTTTACATTTAATTTACAGTCTCTCACAGAAAATTTTATAGGTTATGGCAAGATATATGGTGGCCTGTATCTGTCTTTGAAATGTCATTCATGATGATTCCCAAGTTCTGAAAATGCCCCCCCTGTATTATACCTGTTTTTCCCTCTCCCAGCACTCAGAAACTCCAGTGGCCACAGCCTCCATATCAATGATATAATTCTTCAATTGGTAAAAATCACAATAAGTCTATAGTAGAATACCAGTAAGTCTACTTTAGTCCATAATTAATACCCCAATCCAGAGGATTTTGGAATGGTGATGCTCACTCCACCTCTTATTGAGAAGGGGCTTTGATTCCAAGGTGCCTTTTAAAGAAAAGTCACATACCAAATACAGGAGACCCTTATGTACCCAATATCTTCTCCCTTTTCCCCCTTCCCCTATTAATAACATTTTATCTGTGGATGGTATATTTGTTACAACTGATGTACAAATATTGAAATATAGCTACTAACCATCGTCAATGGTTTACATTATGTTTTACATTTTGGACCATACACTTTTATAAATTTTGATGAAATTTAACATAGCCTATATACATCACTGCAAGATTATGTAGAACACTTCCATTGCTCCCCAAATGCCCCATGTTCCATCTATTCTCTTCCTCCCTCCCATCCTCTTGGGACCCATTGCAACCACAAGGCTTCACTTCTTGAAGGACAAGATTCATAGTCACTTTCAACAACACTGTGGGCATGAACACACTATTGTATCCTTCCCTGTTAGGCATGGTTCATGCTCTCGAAAGACTCCTGTCTGTCTATTTGAGAACATAGTGGGCCTCCCAAGGATGGGAGTCCAATACCTTCCCTCTCATTTTGTGGGTCTCCACCCACTGATATAACACACAATGACAAGATGAACATTCACACACTCCTTAGAAGTCTGTCCCAGGTGTGCCCTGCCCAAATGATTCGCATATCCAACACCCTTAACCAGGAACCTTCCCTTGCCTTATTGCAAAAAGAGCATCCCCAACATTACAGTTTCAACCATGTACCCACTGATTGCAACTTACACACATTTAGTGGTACAAATGTTAATTATCAGAAAATCAACTTTAAAAAATAAGAAAGCTCATGGATGGGCTGTAATCTATGCCATTTTTCACAGACTTTTACATTGAATGATTTTTTTCAGGAATAATTTCCTCAAGGTGGAGGGAAATGGTAACACTTGAAATAAAATGTAAGCACAATGTCTAAGGTTAGAATCCAATAGAAAAAGACTTACATAAGTTAGCAAATTCCTCTCCTCAATCAAAATTTCCAAAAAAGAGAGTTCCAATCTTTTTTCCCCACTTCTCAATCTTCTAATGTTTGTAATAGAAAATTAAGGAAAGAAATAAGAACTTGATTTTGCAATTGAATGTATAAAAAGGCTTTTAGAGCTCTGGATAGGGCCCAGTAATGCAGAGTTCTGATTAATCACAGGAGATTATTGGAGAGAATGAGTAACATTGCCTACAGCAATATATTATCCCAGACCTTTGGTATTAGCTATAACTCTGGAATTATTATACTCTTGGCTCCTTAGAAACCCAGGTTTGTTAGTTTTAGGGAGGGTTCATTCATTTAAATGCACAGAAATCTTCAATCAGTGCATTAACTCAAAATGTTGTCTTAGTGGTCATTATGATTGGTTAAATCAGCCTCTTTTTAAAACTCATTTCAGTCCAAATGATTAAATAATGATAACAAAAATAACATGGAAAATAAAGCAGGATACATTACAAAAGAAGAGGATGTCCTAAAATCATAAAACAAAGTGTGCCAAATCTAAGAAAATGCTAATTTATAAGATCAATAATAATTAATGTGTTATATTGCTCATAAATACCAATCATAGAAAAATTAAAACACTGTTATAAGCTGTGTACTATATATATATATCTTGATTCAGAATGCTGAAAATAAAAAAAACAAAATAAGTGACAACAGATATTTGGCAAAATCATCTAAATTATTTATCCCAAATTCTCAAATGAAAGTTTTTAAATGCATTATTCTTAAACCACTCATGTTTTCCTATGTAAGTTTATTCAGAACAAATAATTATATTGAAAATTACCCTAATGAGTATTGCCTCACAAACATTTTTACATAAAAAGTTACTAAAATCACAATTTTGAGGAATTTCTATTTAATCATTTAAGCTTTATATGCTTAGACTGCAATAAAGCAATAAGATCTTTTCTTACTCTGTCAAGAATGATTTTTTGCCAAATTTTAAGAAAGTTTTTCTACAGCTTTTTTTATATTATTATAAAAATGACAGTTATGAAAAATGAATCTCAACTCCACAATGGACTAGCATCTATGCTTATTTCACATAGATACTTCCATCTATTCCTGCAGTCACTTTTCAATAGTAACATACTCATCAGGGTGGCCAAATGTTTCATAGAAGACCAATAAATCTTGTACAGCATGCTCCTCAATCAAAATCATAGCAAAGGGATTTACTCAATTTCTTATAAGTGCTACTGCTTGCTGTAATTCTTCTACAATGATGCAAAATTGACTGGGGCTTCCATGAAAGGGATAGTCAATGAAGAAGATAGCCAAGGTCTGTAATTGTCTAGAAGTAGTAAATCTGAAATATGTTTGTCATATTGTCTTGGGGTACTATGAGTAGAGCATCTTACAACTTTTGAAGACTGGGAACTTTCAATTCCTTTAAAAATCTATTTTGAGATGATCTCCTGAACTATGGCCCATAATACATTTCTTTTCTTCTAGGAAGAAATCTCAAAATGATTGGATGAAACTGAATATAAAGAAGATGCCCATATATTCACTGATTTAGGGGCTTTTGAAGGGGCAGTTAAACCTGTTTCCAAGGTGTTCATTCTTTGGTAGTCAATAAAATCATTTTTTCATTGCTACTGTGACAGTTTAATTCCTTGAGAAATCATTTTACCCAAATTTGTCTGTGGTGTAGCTTCACAATTCTGTATAATTTCTTCAATTTCCATGATCATTCCCACATCCATTATAGGGGGGATGACAGGAATGAAATAGCCAGAAACCTGACTGAAACAGGTGTTATTATCAATTCTGTTACTCGAAATGTGCTATGGAGCAATTATACTATGCACTAATGATTTTTTTCCTATGGTTTAAAATCTTTCTAGGGTATGTAAAGGTATGCCACTAAAATACAGTTTAATTTTTCCCTCAGTCTTAAATGAATGGAATCCTGTACTGAAATCAGGAAACTGTAAATCTCTAGATCTACCCACTGCTGTATATCTTCCTTTAGAGTCTAACATCAACACTTCTGGAAGAGATTCCACAAAATTGATTTTACCGACTTCACTAATCTAGTAGATGATGGATTCTGAGAAATATCCAAGTGTTTGTAAGTTCTAATACTATCTGAATATTTACATGGTTTCTTTTTGCTTTTGTTATTGCATTCTTTATTTTATTTTATTATTTTACATTTTCAGAGATACCTAGATTACACAAATGTCATATAAAAATTGTAGGGGTTTCCCATATGCCCTGCTCCCAACACCTCCCAAATTTTCCCACATTAGCAACATCCTTCATTAGTAAGGTACATTCATTGCAATTGATGAATACATTTTGAAGAATTGCTACTAAGTGTGGATTAAAGTTTACATTTTACTTTACACTCTTTCCTACTCAATTCTGTAGGTAATGGCAAGATATGCAATGGCCTGCATGTGTCATTGCAATGTCATTTATGACAATTCCCAAGTCCTTAAATTGTTCCCATACTATACCTGTTTTTACTTCTCCCTGCCCTCAGAACTTCCAGTGGCCACTGTCTCCACATCAATGATATAATTTCTTCCATTGCCAAAATCTCAATAATTTGATAGTAGAATACCAGTAAGTCTACATAACTACATAGTTCATTCTTCATTCCTGGGGATTCTGGAATGGTGATGTCCACTCCATCTCTAATTGAGAGGGGGCTGCATTCCCATGGGGCCAATGGATGAGACACTTTTGCTTGCAGTTGTAGACTCTCTCAGTTCCTTGGCATGGTAATTGTCCATCATCACCCCTTGTTAGTTGTCCTGGGTGAGTCCAATGAACTGGACAGTAGATGTAGCAACTCTGTTGAGATTCAGGGCCCAACTGGCACATGGCCAGCCCAAGATTTAAGTCTCATGGACATGTGCCTATTAACTCTAGTACTAAATATAGGTACAAATATAAAAGACAGAAGAGCCATGTGTAGGGAAACCATAAATGAGTCCAACTCTTTCACACTGGGGAGCATAAATTCCAAAGTAAGGCCCAATGGCAGGGCACCAAACTCCTGAGCTGTCAGAAGCACCACTATTTGAGACAATACTTACTGTGGCAGTCAATAAGATTCTGCTGAGATGTGCATAAGCATAACCCCTGGAATGACATCCCAACACACTTTGAAATCTCTTAGCCATATAAACTCATTTGTTTTTACCATTTCCCACTTTTGGTCAAGGTCTTTTTCCAATTACATTGCTGTGTTTTTTTTTTATAGTACTCTGTCACTGCCAGGGAAGCTTATCCCTGGGAGTCATGTTCAATTCCAAGAGTCTTTCTGGAGCATAGGTCATGCATAATATGGGAGGACAGACCAGTATGTCAAACGTTCAATGTTTTTGCAAGTAACTAGAATTTTGTTCTTCAAGGAGTGAAACTTGGTGGTTGCCATGGGTAATAAGAAGGGGTGGAGGGAGGTATAGAAGAAATGAAACACGAGGCATTCTTGGTGTATTGGATTTGTTCTACATGATCTTGCAATGATGGATACAGGCCATGTTAATTTTGTCAAAAAGTAGAAAAGTGTGTTGTCCACAAATTGTGGGAATGTGGTGATGGACAAGACAGAAAAGACTCAACTCTTACAAAAACAATGGAGAAACAGCCAAAGGCTGCCTGAGGGACCAGCTTTGGGAGGGGGCAGCAGACCAGGTCAGTGCTTCAGAACTTCCAAGAGGGTGAGGGACAGAGAGATGAAGAAGTCAAAACAATAAACTGTGATTTACTAAAACTCCAGGCTTCCAGGAATGACTTCCCTCCCCCACAACCAAGATATTCAGTGGGGGTAAAACCCCTGATCATTTCAGATGACAGAAATGGGAACAGAGGTATTCCTCCCTGTCAGCTCTACAATGGAAAAGGGGAGGGGACCCTGGGGGCTGTTCTTCAGTGAATTTGGCTGGCAGACTCTTCTTTGAATCTCAGCTCTGGGCAGAGGGAAAAAAAAGGAAAACCAAGAGGGATACACCTCCATGGAAGATGTGCCAATGACTGCCACCTGCCAGCCAGTCTAGAAATTACATGGACAAAAACTGCTTTTAAAGTTCTATTTAACCCACCCATGAAAGAAAGTCTATGACCCAGTAGTGAGACCCTGGCACAATTTTGGTAACTTAAGCTGAGCAATTTTAAAGACTTAGGATAAATTGAATCAAAGAGCTGTGAAAAAAATAATAACAATCAGCAAGAGAGAGAAATTGTTCAACAGAGTAAATTCACCAACATATCAGATGCCTAGACATCAGCAAAAAATTATGAGCCATACTAGGAGGCAGGAAGAGATGGCCCAGCCAAAAGAACAAACCAAATATCCTGAAGAGATTCAGGATCTGAGACAATTAATCAATGATTATCACACACTCTCCTAGATCATTTTAAAGAATTAAAGGGAAATATTACTAAAGATATAAAGGATATTAAGACTGGATGAGCACAAAGAACAATTAGAAAGTCTGCAAAGAAAAGTAATTGACGTTATGGGTATGAAATACAGGATGGATGGGATTAAAAATACATTATATGAACATATGAACATATTTGAAATGCTTGAAGACAGAATTAGTGATTTTGAAGGCAGAACATCTGCTCTGGAAAATATCATGATATGAATGAAACTGAGAACACAGCATATGAAAACCTATGGGACATGCAAAGACAGTGCTGAGAGGGAAATTTTAGCCCACAATGGTAACATTTAAAAAGAAGAAAGCTAAAATTGATAATCTAATGGCATACCTGCAAGAACTAGAAAAGAAGAATAAACAAATCCCAAACCAAGCCAAAGGAAAGAAAAGATCAGAGCAGAAATAAATGAAATCGAGAACTAAAAAACAATAGAATAAAAAAAAAAGTTTTTTCTTTGAGATCAACAAAATAGACAAACTCTTAGCTACACTGACAAAAAAAAAAGAGAGAGAAGACATAAATTAAGAAAATCAGAAGTGAGAAGGGGAACATTACCACTGAAGCCATAGAAACAAGAGAGATCATAAGAGGATACTATGAACAACTGTATGCCAAAAATACTAGACAATAGAGAGGAGACGGAAAAATTCCTGGAAACACAGGAACTACCTACACTGACTTTAGAAGAAATAGGAGATGTCAAAAAACCTACCATAAAGGAAGAAATTGAAACATTCATAAAAATCTTCCCAAAGATGAAAAGCCCTGGACCAGGTGGCTTCACAGGTGAATTCTACCAGTCAATCAAAGATGAACTAATACCAATTTCACTCAAGATCTTCCAAAAAATTTAACGGGAAAGAATGCTACCAAACTTCTTCTATGAAGTCAACATCACCCTATTACCAAAACCGGATAAAGATAATACAAAAAAAAATTAAATACCAATATATCTAATGAATATGGATGCAAAAATCCTCAACAGAATACTTGCAAATAGAATAAAAAAGCACATTAAATAATTATACACCACTATCAAGTGAGTTTTATCCCAGTTATGCAAGTGTGGTCAACACAATAAAAGCAATTTGTGTAAAAAACCACATTGATAAATTGAAGAAGAAAACTCACATGATCCTCTCAATTGATGCAGAAAAGGCATTTGACAAAAGAGAGCACACTTTCTTTATAAAAACACTCCTAAAGATAGGAATAGAAGGAAGCTTTCTCAATATAGTGAAAAGCATATAAGAAAAACCTACAGCTAGTATTGTATTCAATGGTAAAAGACTGAAAGTTTTCCCACCGAGATCACAAACAAGACAAGAATGTCCACTATCAAAATTAGTATTCAATATTTTGCTAGAAGTTATTGCTAGAGCAATTAGTATAGACAAAGAAATAAAAGGCACCCACACAGGAAAGGAAGAAGTAAAACTTTCACTATTCCCAGATGACATGCTCCTATATCTAGAAAATTCTGAAAATAACACAACAAAGTTACTAGAATTAATAGATGAGTTCAGCAAAGTGGCAGGATAAAAGATTAATACTCAAAAATCAATACCTTTTTTATACACTACTGATGTGACATCTGAGGAAGAAAACAGAAAAAAATCCCATGTATAATAGTGACTAAAACAGGCAAATATTTAGGAATAAACTTAACCAAGGAGGTAGAAGACCTCTATTAAGAAAACTATAAAACATTGCTGAAAGAAACTGAAGAAGGCTTAAATAAATGGAAAGACATTTCATGTTCATGGATTGGAAGACGAAATATCATTAAGATGCCAATACTACCCAAACTGATTTACAATTCAATGCAATCCCAATAAAAATCTCAGAAGCTTTTTTTCAAAGAAATCAGAAAACCAATAATTAAATTTATTTGGAAGGGTAAGTGTCCCCAAATAGCAAAAAAAAAAAGTCTTAAAAAGAAGAAAGAAGTTGGAGGACTCACACTAACTGACTTTAAACCATATTACTTAGCTACAGTGGTAAAAAAACAAATAAACAAACAAACAAAAAACAGCATGTTACTGGCATAAAGACAGAAAAATTCACCAACAGAACCAAATCGAGATCTCAGAAATTTACTGTTACATCTACAGTCACACAATTTTTGACAAAGCTGTTAAGTCTACCAAGCTGATCAGGAACAGTTTATCCAACAAATGGTTCTGGGAGAATAGGATAACCATATCCAAAAGAAAGTAAGAAGACCCCTATCTCACACTTTATACAAAAATTAACTCAAAATGGATCAAGTACTTAAATATAAAAACAAAAACCATAAAACTCCTAGAAGAAAATGTAGGAAAACATTTTCAAGATCTTGTGGTAGGTGGTAGTTTTTAAACCTTACACTCAAAGCATAAGCAACAAAAGAAAAATTAGATAAATGGGACCTCCTCAAAATTCAACACTTTTGCATCTCAGAGGACTTTGTAAAAAGGGAGAAAAGCATGTCTCAATGGGAGAAAATAGTTGGCAATCACATATCTGATAAAGTTTTAATATTCTTGATATATAAGGAGATTTTACAACTCACCAGTAAAAAGACAAACTACCTGATTAAAAAATGGGCCAAAGACTTGAAAATACAACTGTCCAAAGAAGAAATACAAATGATGAAGAAACACATGGAAAAATGTTCAATATCATTAGCAATTAGGGAAATGCATATCAAAACTACAATGAGATGTCATTTCACACCTATTAGACTATCTGCTATTAAAAAGTTTGAAAACTAAATGTGGGAGAGGATGTGATGAGATAGAAATAACTATTCACTGTTGGTGGGAATGTAGAATGGTACAGCCACTGTGGAGGACTGTTTGGCAGTTCCTAAGGAAGTTGTATATAGACTTGCCAAGGACCCAGCAATACCATTGCTAGATATATACCTAGAGCTGTGATATGAACAGATATCTGCACATCGGTGTTCATAGTAGCATTATTCCTGATAGCCAAAGGTTAGAAACAACCCAGATGTCAATCAACTGATGAATGGATAGACAAATTGTGGAATATACACACAATGGAATATTATGTGGTTATAAGAAGAAATGAAGTGGTGAAACATATGACAATATGAATGAACCTGGAGGACATTATGTTGCGTGAAGCAAGCCAGACACAAAAGGACAAATATTATATGATTGCCCTATTACGAACTAAATATATTATATGAAATATAAATACATTTTGTGAAATATGAATATGGGTAGAATTGCATATATAAGACTGTTTTTCTTAGAAGCTGGATAAATATAAGTTAATAGTACAAAATGTTAGTATCAGAAAAAGAAAGCACTATACAAAGTAATGGAGACTAAACACAGAATACTACATATTGCATAATTCCAATATTATAAAATGCAAATATAAATCAATTTATAAAAATTAAAGAAGATTAGTGATTATGTAGGTCTGGGGAAGGAATGTTAAGGAGTGTGGAGTCTTTCTTTTTGAAGTAATGAAATTGTTTTAAAATTTTTGAGATGATGAATGTACAACATTGTGATTATGCTAAAAGCTATTAATTATACAGTTTGGATAGAATAGGCAGAAACAGCAGTAATATACATTGGGGGAAGCATGGAGAGTTTGATAGGTGAGGAATTTTCTTGTTTGTTTAGGTCTCTGTTTTTCCTTTATTATTATTATTTCTGAAATAATGAAAATGTTCTAATGATTAAAGTGATGAATGCAAAACTATGTGATTATAGCAAATACCATAGATTGAACAATTTGGATTAACTATATGTTTATTAATATATATCAATAAAATTGATTTTTAAAAGAGAAGTATATGGTACAAAAGGTAAATCATAATGTAAATCATTGAACATGGTTAGTAGTAATGTTTCAATATTTGTATATCAATTGTGAAAAATGTACAATCCACATGTGAAATGTTATTAATAGCGGAAAGGGGAAAAGGGGGGGATGTTGGGTATATGGGAATACCCTATATACTGTATGTGACTTTTCTGTAACCTAAAGCTTTATTGAAGATAAAATGAAAAAAAAATAAGACACTGTGGGATTAAACAGAAGAAAATGTCACTATTCATTCAAGACAACAGATTTACCACAATGAAAGACAAAATGTCAAAAGAAATTAATTTTATTTACTTTACTTTTTGTTATTTCAAATTTTTAAAAATTTTTGAAATTTATTTTTTTATTTTAAAACTATCATTATTTCATTTTCTTATTAAATGTATTTGGTTATTTTGTTGGCTTCATTTTCGAAGAAGTTTTAGATTACAGAAGGGTTACAACTCTGTCAGGGGAGAATCATTGGTGTGACTTGACATTGATGGGGTATGCATGGGAGGAGGTTCACCTGGGGCATTCTTACAAGGCATATGTGTTCAAGTGTTCATGGGACATTGTCACAGTGGGAGGAGATCCAAACAATAATTGAAAGAATATCAAATTCCCATCCTGGGGAGCTCTGCCTCATTCTCTAATGGGGCAGCAAGAATCTCCAAAGTGCAGGAGCAGTGACTAGTAAGGAGGATTGACCATAAATGCGCCCTTGTTATTGAACACTGTACTCATGAACATTTACTTTTGAAATTGAAACATAGCCTAGTATTATAGATTGCCTAAGAGTTACCTCCTGAGAGCCTCCTTGTTGTTAAATGTGGCCTCACTCTAAGCCAAGCTCAGTATTTTTTTATTTTTAAAGAAGCTTTAGATTACACATATGTTACACAAAAAATACAGGGGATTCCCATATACCTCAGCCTTCGCCTGCCACACTTTCCCACATTAACATCTTTCATTAGTGTGGTACATTTTTACAATTGGTGAATACATATTTAAGTACTGCTACAAATCATAGACTATAGTTTACAATATATTTTACACTTAGCACCACACAATTTTATAGGTTTGACAAAATATATAATGGCCTTTATCCATCATTGCAATGTCATGCAGGACAATTCCAATGTCCCCAAATTGCCCCCATCTTACCCTTATTCTTCCTGATCCTTCCCCTCAGAACCTTTGATGGCCACTGCCTTTATAAAACTGAAACAAGTTCTTCCACTGGTAGAATAATAATGTCTATAATAGATTAATAATAGAATAATAATACATCTACTTTAGACAATTGTTCATTCCCTAAACTTGAGAATTTTGGGATGGTGATGCCCACTCTGTTTCTAATGAAAGTGGACTTACATCCCATGGGACAGATTGATGAAATTATCTTGCTTGCAGTTGCAGACACTCTCTTTTCCTTGGGATGGGCATTGTCCATCATCATGTACTTGTTAGTTGTCCTGGGTGAGTACAATGAACTGGAGAGTAGGTGTTGGCTGCAACTCTGATGAGATGAAGAGCTCAACTGGCATATGAACAAGCCAAATATTTAAGTCTCTGGGACATATGTTTAACAGGTATATTGTTAATTATATGTTCAAATAAAAAGGGCAGAAGAGCCAAGTCTAGGGAAATTATAAATGGGTCTAACTCTTTTACATTCTGAGGGCATAAATCGAAAAGTAAGGCCCACTGACAGGGTGCCAAATTCCTAAGATTGTCAGCCATATTTTCTCTAAGTGTCTCTAGAGCCCTCAGGTGCCACTGTTTGAGGCAATGTTTACTGTTGCAGTCAATGGGATCCTGCTGAGACATACATAAGCATGTTCTCTGGAATGACCTCCCAGTTCATTTTGAAATCTCTTAGCCATACAAACTCATTTGTATTTAATATTTCCCCTTTTTGGTCAAGGTCCTTTTCCAGATGCATCACTAGTCAGCATTTGGTAATAATTCTGTGCCAGGGAGGCTCATCCCCAGATTTCTTAAGCTATGCACAGGGGAAGGTAGTGAATCTGCAGGCTGAGTTTGGCTTAGAGAGAGGCCTCATTTGAGCAACAAGGAGGGTCTCAGGAGGTAAATCTTAGGAATCCTATAATACTAGGCAAAGTTTCAATTTCTCAAGAAAAGGCACATAAGTATGATCATCATTATCAAGGGCCTGGCATACTGGTCTATTGCCCTTTCTTAGACACTGTCCATGTACTCAGGAGATTCTTGCCTCTGTATTAGAGAAAGAATCAGATCTCCCCAGGATGGGAATTCATCATTTTTTTGGTTATTGTGTGGGTCTCCACCCACCAAGTCAATAACCCATGAATAATTGAATATATTCATATTTCTTAGAAGCATGTTTCAGGTGAACCCTTCCCACTACATGCACCCACCTTGCACCAGTGATCTTCCTCTGCCACAGTTGTGACACTACTAAAATTCAAAACCTCTCCTCAAACACAGCCAAAACACCAGTGCAAAACATTGTGAAACTTTAAGTGAATATACGCTGAATTATATAACTAAATGTGGTTAATAGGGGAAATTTTGGGTTGTATATACCTGTAGCAAATTGATATTGTTTATGAATCCAAAAAGAGATATTGGGTTATGTTTGTGAACTGCTCTGTCCTTCTGGGCATATTAGATTAGGCTTCAGAGATTTCACTTTTACTTCATTAAATAATGATTAAGGCTTTGGTTGGGCCACATCAATAGGATATTGAGTCCTTGCCCCCTTGGTGGGTGGGGACTCATAAGGAAACCACACCACAGAGAAGGGAGGTCGGAGTTTTTGAGCTGGAGCATGGGAAGTAAGCACACAGAGCATCAGAGCAGCTAAGCCCAGAAAGAAACAAGCCCCAAGAAGAGAGAAACCCAGGAAGCCTGAACTCTTGGCAGATGTCAGCAGCCATCTTGCTCCAACACGTGGCAACAGACTCTGGTAAGGGAAGTGACTTATGGTTTGTGACCTGGTAACTGTAGGTTTCCACCTCAAATAAATACCCTTTATAAAAGC
>JAQZBX010013512.1:0-39751 GCA_029593785.1 Cabassous unicinctus | reverse complement strand
CCCAACCTCCTCCTCCTTTCTTCACCCCCTATTAAAACCTTTTTGTATGTGGATGGAACATTGTTATAACTGATATACAGAGAGTGAAACATAGCTACTAAACATTGTCAAAGTTTTACAGTATGGTTTATATTTTACACTGTACACTTTTATAAATTTTGATGATATTTACCATGTCCTGTGTCCATCACTGTAAGGAAATGAAAAACATTTCCACTGACCACTAAATACCACCTGTTTGATCTATTTGGTTCCTCCCTCCTCATTTCCCCTGGGCCCAAGATGAACCCCTGGCTTGACTCATTGGATGACAAGGTTATAGTTACCTGAAAAAAGAGGTCTTGACACACTGATTTGTCCTTCCTTATTAGGAACTGCCCTTGCTCTTGAGAGAAGCCCCCTGCCTTTTTCTGAGCGAATTGGTCCTCCCAAAGATGGAGTCCATCTCCTACCCTCTCATTATGTGGGTTTCCAACCAGTAATAAAACACATTATGACAGGATGAACACTCACACACTCCCTAGAAGACTGCTCCAGGAGTGCCATGTCCCAAATACCCCTCCAACCAACACCCTATCCCAATGACACATCCTTGCCGTATTGCCATAAGAGCATTCCCATCGCTGTACTTTCAATCTCATACCCTCAAATCCCAAGTTTTAACCTGGTCCCTCTCCCATCTCTCTCCCCAGTATCCAGGGTTTTCTAGCCCACCCTTCCCAATCTTTCCACCTGTCAACCCTGCTACCAAACCCAATAATATCACTACCCACCTGACCAGTCCCTTCAATACACAACTACACTCTACCACTTTACCATAGATTATGTCCGTATGGGTGATGGCTTAGAGCTTTCTCTTCTCTTTCTCCTTCTTGTAAACCTATCTTTCACACAATAGCTCTCTGAGACTGCTCAATTTCCTTAATTCATATCTGTGAGGTCATGTACTGTTCATCCTTCAATGCCTGTCTTACTTCACTCAACATAAGGTCTTCAAGATTCATCCATGTTATCCCTTGTGTTAACATTTTATTCCTTCTTACAGCTGAGTAATATTCCATTGTATGTATGTACCACATTTTGCTTATCCATTCATCTGTTGATGGGCACCTGGGTTGATTCCAACTTTTGGCAATAGTGAACAATGCTGCTATAAACATTGGTGTGCACATATCTGTTTGTGTCTTTGCTTTTAATAATTCTGGGTATATACCAGCAGTGGAAATGCTGGTTCATATGGAAGACCTATATTTAGTTTTTTGAGGAACCACCAAACTCTCCTCCATAGTGGCTGGATCATTACAATCCCACCAGCAGTGGATGAGGGTTCCCATCCTTCCACATCCTCTCCAACACTTATAGTCTGCTGTTTTTTAAATAGCCACATTCTAAAGGGTGTAATATGGTATCTCACTGCAGTTTTGATTTGCATTTCTCTAATAGCTCGCGAAGTTGAGCATTTTTTCATGTGCTTTTTAGTCACTTGTATTTCTTCATTGGAGAAGAGTCTTTTCAGGTCACTTGGCCCTTTTTAAATGGGTTGTGTGTCTTTTTACTTTTGAGGTGTAACATTTCTTTATATATGCAGGATATCAGGTGCATATCACATATATATTTGCCAAATATTTTCTCCCATTGAGTGGATGCCTTTTTATTTTCTTGATAACATCCTTTGAGGTGCAAAAGTTTTTAATTTTGAGGAGATCCCATTTATCTAATTTTTCTTTTTCTCCTCGTGCTTTGGGTGTGAAGTTCATGAAATCATTTCCTATTGTAAAGTTCTGTAGATGTTTCCCTACATTATCTTCCAAGATCTTCAGGGTTTTGGCTCTTATATTTAGATCTCTGATCTATCTTGAGTTGATTTTTGTATAAGTTATAGGATGGTGTTCTTCCCTCATTCTTTTCTAAATGGATATCCAGTTCTCCAAGCACCAATTGTTGAAGGGGCCATTCTCTCTCAACTGAATTGGTTTGGTGGCCTTGTCAAATATCAGATGATTGTATATGCAAGGATTTATATCAGAACTCTCAATTCAGTTCCATTGTTCATTCAGTATGTCTATCCTTCTGCCAATACCATGCAGTTTTGACAACTGTTGCTTTGTAGTATGTTTTAAAGTCAGGTAATGTGAAACCTCCTACTTCATTCTTCTTTTTCAATATGTCTTTGGTGATATGGAGCCTCTTAATCTTCCAAATAAACTTTGTAGTTAGTTTTTCCAATTCCTTAAAGAATACACTGTTGATTTTTATTGGGATTGCAATAAATCTGTAGATTACTTTGGGTAGGATAGGCATCTTGATGATGTTTAGTCTTCCTATCCATGAACATGGAATATTCTTCCATTTATTTAAGTCTTCTTTGATTTCCTTTAACAGTAGTGTATAGTTTTCTATATATATTTCCTTCACATCTTTAGATAAATGTATTCCTAGGTATTTGATTCCTTTTGTTACTATTGTAAATGGTATTTTTTTTCTTGATTTCCTCCTCAGATTGCTCATGATTGGTGTACAGAAATCTTACTGATTTTTTAGCATTGATCTTATAGCCTGTGATGTTACTGAACTCCTTTATAAGTTCTAGAAGCTTTGCTGTAGATTTCTCAGGCTTTCTATGTATAGTATCATGTGATCTTCAAATAATGAACTTTTTAATTCTTCTTTTCAAATTTAGATGTCTTTTATATCTTTTTATTGCTTCAGTGCTTGGCCAAGCACTTCTAAGACAATGTTAAATAGGAGTGGTGATTTTTTTGTGTGTTTCTCTACCCACCAAGACAACTGCCCATGACCCTATAAACACATTCGAATTCCATAGAAGCATGCCCCAGGTGTCCACTTCCCACACATCCCCTCACCACTGCTACCCCACACTGGTGGCCCTCCCTTGCCACAATTACAAGCCTTCTGCAATCCAAAGCTTCCCTGAAACAAAACCTGCAAAAATAATAATAATGAAATTAAAATATTATAAAAGAAATACAAAATTTAAAAAATAAAAAATGTATATTTTTAGCATTGTGCCTTTCATCACCCTAAGATCTGTTATCTTTTATGTATACTGATAATTTCTTCTGTATGGTCCCCCAGTGTCTAAATTTTTCACTTTATTTTCCAAAAAGCTTAAGTTACAGAAAAGTCATATAGAAACTATAGTCCATGGTTAGTAGCGATTCTTCAGTATGTGGCAATCAATTGTAACAAATGTGCCACAATAATGAATAATGGTAATGGGGGAAATTTTGGGAGGGGGAGAGGGAGGGTTGGGGTATGTGGGAACCTCCTCTATTTTTGATGTAACATTTATGTAACCTAAAGACTATTTAAAATTTAAAAAATTAAAAATTAAAAAAGAAAATATAGGGGATTCCCACATATCCTTCTCCCTCCCCACTACACATCCTCCCCAGCCAATAACAACCTACATGAGTTTGGTTCATTTGTTTTTTTGTTTTTTTGTTTTAATTTATTTACTTTTTTTATTTATTATTTTTTTATTGTTCATAAAAATCAAGATTTTTCACAGTACATACCAATATTTGTAAAATGATATATAAATATATATGCATATATGTGTATTTTCTTACATAAATGTTATTTTATATATATATATTTTTAAAGGTGTTTAGATTACCTAATTATTACTCAGAAATTACAAGGATTCCCATGTTCCCCACCTCCCACACCTCCCACAATTGAAGCTTTGCTACTAATCCTGGTCATTGGTCTATACTATGGTTTTCCTTTTGCAGCATGTACTTTTATAGGTTCTGACAAAATGTTTAATGGCCTATATGAGACAAGTGGCAAAAAAATATGTGGCTTGTGTAGTCACAGGTAGCAAACTCACTAGGATCATAGCTGATAATTCCCACTGCTGGTTCCTGTTCTGAGGACTTCTAAGTTGTTCTTGCTGTTATTGCTTGAACAGGAATTTAAAGCCCTAAATTCAACCTTGTATTCCTCCACGTTCTCTAGCATGTTAGAAGCAAAAGCCAATCTCCCTTTTCTTGTTAATTTCACCCAAATGAAATACCTGGTCAACAGAAACTTTTCTATTAAAGTTTTTGATTAGAAGAATCCAATAGTGATATTTTACATAGTTCTATTGACACCTCACATGATGTACTGCCACTATCTTCTTTACCCCTGGAAATAGAGTTGTTTTAATTTGAATAGGTTAAGAACCAATTCTAAAAGTCCCAGGAACAACTTAAGAAAATCACCCTATAGTTTAAGTTCCTCTGCTGATATCAAAAGCTGTACTAGTCAGAGTTCTCCAAATAGAAACAACAACATATATGTATGTGTGTGAATGTGTGTATATATGTATATAGGTGTTTGTGTGTGTATATATATACATGCATATATATGATTTGTTATATCTATGATTTGTTGTAAGGAATTGGCTCATGAGACTGTGGGGGATGGCAAGTACAAATCTGAAGGGCAGGTAGGAGGATGGAAATCCCTATAATAGTGATAGTGATGTCTTGAGTATGAATTCCTTACTTTGCAAACTCAGGACAGAGTGACAAGTGTAATCCTCACACAGAATTTCATCCTTCTGGAACCCTCAGTTTTATGCATTTAATGTATGAAACAAATTGGATAAGGTACACATACCTTATCCAAAGTAATCTGATTTATTTTAAGTCAGCAAATTGTAGATTTCAATCCATTTATAAAATATTTTCATAGCAACATCTATGCCATTGTATGACAGAAAAACTGGGCACTATAATACAGTCAAGTTGATATGTAAAATTTGCCATCATATCAATCTGATTGTTGTCAGTCTGTTGTCTCTAATGCTATATGTGAATTTAAATGCTTTTTATCAAACAGCTTTGGAGGTCACCCCAAGCCTGAGAAATTTCAAAGATGGGGCAAAGCAAAGGCTGACACCTGAGTCAGGTCATCTGCCAGCCACCAGTCTGCTCAAAACACAATTCCACAATATAACCTTAGTGTATTTTTCATGAGCAGAAAATTTTAAATTTTCTCTGCATAGGAAAATTAGATAAACCAGCTTAAAGGCCTTGATTTTGAGAAGCTAACAAGGTTAACTTTGATACCTTTATGTTAAGAATATATAATACATAAGAGTGAGTTATTTATTGTCACTGTTCAATTCTTTATGTTATCTCTATTCATAATTTTAATTTAAAAATACTTTTTTGCCATATACTTGGAAAATATGCCAAATTTTGTGTACATAAATACAGAGGACATTAGTATTAAAGAATAATCAACATATAACACAGTTGGAATTTATGTAACAATTAATACAAATCATTTTAGTATTGTTTAAATTTTCTTAATACTTTAGAAGGAATTACATAGGGTTGAATTTCCTTTTTACTTACCATAATGTAAAGACTTAAGGACTTTTTCACTAGTTGAATCCTCAGGACTTTAATAATAGCCATTATAGTTTGTGTGGTGATGGATGATTACAACAATAATAAGTTTACTATAGTCCATGGTTGTGTTCTATCCTTCTGTTTGTTCATTCCTCAGTCTTGAAGATTTGGGGAAGGCAATGCCTACTCTGATTCAGATTGAGAGGGAATTTAGATCTGATGGTGTCAGATGGAAAGAAGTGTTTTGCTTGCAGTTGTAGATATGCTTTATTTTGGGGATGGGATTGTCCACCATCATCCTTTTGTGAGTTGTCCGGGATTAGTTCAATGTAATGGAGAGTAGGTGTTGGCTGCAAATATGTTGAAATTCAGGTTCCACCAGAATATGAACCATCTGAAGATATAAGTAAGTCTCTGGAACATGGGTATAGGGCTTATAATAGGTTCAAATAAATGGTGTAGGAAAATCATGTGTTGGGAAATTATAAATGAACCTCTTTACAAGCAAGGAAATAGATTATCATATATTCCAAATTAAAGCCCACTGATGGGGTGATTTCCTAGGGTCGTCTGACTTGTATATAGTGCCCAGATGTCTCTAAAGTCTTCAGGAGCACCCCTGTCTGAGGTTTTGTGTATTGTGGCAGTTAGTAAGGTCTGCCTGAGATATGCATAAGGTAAACTCTGGAACAACCTCCGATTCAGTTTAAAATATCTTAGACATAAAAACTCTTTTGTATGTAATGTTTCCCAATTTTGGTCAAGGTCTTTTTCCCAATAAATCTCTGGTTGGCACTTGGTAATAATCTCTCAGTGCCATGGAGGCATAACCCCAGGAATCATGTCCCATGCAGCAAACAAGGTAGTGAGTAAATTTGATGAGTTGGCTTAGAGAGAGGTCACATTTGAGTAACAAGGAGGTTATGCAGTGGTAACTCGTAGGCAATAGATAGTATTGGGCTAAGTTTTAATATTGCAAGAATAAGGTTCATAAGCACAAACATTAATACAAAGGGCTTTGAGTATTTGTCTGTTTTATTTTATTAGGCACTGCCTATGTACTCTAGAGAATCTTGCTACTCAATTAGAAAACATAGCAGGACTCCCCAGAGAAGACATTTAATATTTTTGTATTTATTGTGTGGGTCTTATTACTGGAATCCTGAGTAAGGTAATGAAATTCAAATGAGGATAAGTCATATAAGCATCAAGACATCAAACAGATTGCATAGAAGCTCAGGGTAATGAGAAGACTCTCTCTGAGCTTCACACAAATTACACGAGGAATGATGCCATTCCCAGGATTGGGGCAGGAGTTGGGGGCAGATTTGGTTAAGGCAAAAGGCCAGAGCCAGTGAAGCAGCAACTCACCTAACTGCCACCCCCTCCCCAATTCCTCTAGTCTCTGAAAGCCCCTGAAGCTTTCTTAAAACCATCAGTGTTTGTGCAGGTGTTTATTTCCCAAGCTGTCCAGGCCCCACTTAAGGCAAACAACATTATGGACTTCCAGTATTGACTTTTTATTGACATGCAATTAACATGCCATAACATCAGCCTTTTAAAGTGCCACACTCAGTGCTTTTTAGTATATTTGTAAGAATGTAAAATCATAACTGTAATCTAATCCCAAGTTATTTTCATGAATTCCAAATGAAATCCTAGACCCAATAGCAGTCTCTTTCCCCCAACCACCCTCAACCTAACCCCCAGCAACCACTAATCTATTTTCTGCATGTCTGGATTTGCCTCATATGGATCCCTCATATAAATGGAATCCTATAAGTAGCCTCTAGCATCTGGCTTCTTTCATTTAGCATAATGTTCTTCAGGTCCCTCACCTTCTAGCATATATCTGTACTTCATTATATCTTATAGCTGATAATACCCCATTGTATGGACAGACCATTTTTTCTTTATCCCTTCATCATTTGATGGGCATTTGTGTTGTTTGTACTTTTTGGCTATTATGATATCAAACTTGTTCCAGATTTGGCCAGAAGGCCTTCCAGGTGCTCCTGTCAAAGTTTGACTTCACCCAAGGGCTTTGGTGCCTTCCATGCTCTCCAGTACACTATGATTGTCAGGTTCCTCTCAAACATTTTCTGGCCAAGACTTGGTCTTACACATACCTCCTTGGTGCCCTCTGTTTTTTTCATGGAAAATAGTATTTAAAGACCACAATCTGGGCATCAGTGGTGGATATTGCTACCAGATTTTCCTTACTTATAGGCCTGCTCAATAAAGAGACCTAGAAACTCTGTTGTTTACAGAGAAAATAGATTAGTTGAGATGTATATTTCCTAATTAAAATTTAAGATTATGGTGTTTTACTTCCCTGATAAACCAACCTGAAATGGCCCCGCAGACTATAGCTAGGGTAGGCAGGAGGCTGGTGTATGGTCCTGGGGTTCTGTGTTGTGCCAGGGGTTACACATTTAGCTCCTGAACATGGGAAAGCCAGGAGAGGGCACACAGGAAGCTCAGGACAGGGCCTGTCACCACCCAGACAGGAAGCCATTCAGTAATCTAATTTATGGTGAAGTGTGTCTGTAAAATGTGGTTGTCAGTACCAATGGCATTCCTTTACCCCCTCAGGCCCTATCTTTCAACCCCCCCCACAGGAATTGTCCACACCCCAATGACAAAAGCAAAGCACAATTTTGGACAATGGATGCAGTCATCCCAGAGGCTGCAAGCTCTAAGGGTTCAGAGCCAAACTACTCTTGAGGTCAATCAGTGGCAACAAAGCTGGAGATACCCAAGATGGTTGGACCTCAACCACATGGCCCAAGACTTCACCTTGACCCAGAGAAAAGACTGTGTGGGGTCTCTACTTATAAGGAATAAGTATACTTCTCTTGGTATTCAGAGCCCATGGGTGATGCCTCAGACCCCATCTGGGGAGTAGAGGTCACCAGCTACTCAACATAGAGGCAGAAGCCTGACAGAGATTTTCTATGTTAAGAAATTGCACAAGGAATGGCAGGGTATTGGGAAGCACTAGTTCATAGGGAGCAGTAGTGTTTATGAAACCAAGCTCAGCTGGAGCCTGGAAGGCTGCATCTCAATCCCCCCAGTCCCCTCATAAGCAAAAGGAATTCAGTGTCAAAGATAAGGTTCCCAAAGCATGAAATCTAAGGTATAGATTTGACCATGAGGCCTAGATGGGGACTGAGGATGCAAAGTTCTGCTCCCCATGGGCCATGTGCTAATAATACTCCTCTGTCCTTTTCCTTTCCATATTGGAAGCTGTGTTCTAATTTTATCTGTAACTAGTGCTGATGTAAATTTAGACTTTGCCTTGAAAACTGCAAGTCCCTATTTGGTGTTCAAACAAAACCTCAGCCAAGAATCAGAAAATGTCCTTCCTCCAAAGTGGTAGAAAGGCACACATTTCCCTGTCCAGTTTTAGGAAATTGTCCTTGTGAATGGAAGTACCTTCAATATCTAAATCCTGATGGTCCCCATGGATTGTCTCAGCTCCTTCTAGGTGTATTGATACTGAAATGCACATTTGCTTTGTGTTTGCTTCAGTAAGCCAGGGAAAGGTGACTGGCTCTTTTCTCTTCTCCCTTCTAAAGTAAACTGATGACTCTGCATGATTTCTTATTTGAATGAGAAATGTGAGAGGCTTCAACTCATTTCAATTAGCACAGTAAATGAAAGAACCAATCGTTAACTCTGAGGATGTAGTTGAAACAAGACTTGAATAATAAAATGCTCACATCTAACATTTAGTATTTACAATAGATAAATATTGCCCCTCCTCTCTATATATATACATAATTTTTGATGTTTATTCATAAATTCAAATGTTTTCCAATCTCATCCAAATCCCCCTTCCAACTAACCATGTTTAGCATAGTTTCATAAAGTCTCAAACACAGTGGGGTGTGGCCCTTGTAGTGGCATGAGATTTGAGAAAACTGGGACCCAACTGGGTCCCTCTTCACTCACTCAGTGAGAGTGAGCTCGGTGAGGAGGGTCTCTACATCTAATTCTGAGGAAAGGGGAGACGTGGGTGAGAGTGACCAGAGACTCCCTCACTCCTGAAAAGGCTAGTATGGGGGGAGAGTGTGCTGGGAAACCTGGAAGGTCACAGATGTCATCCAAGGGCTCCAGGTGAGACCCTCAGGTGTCCCCTAAATGAGTGACTGGTCACAGGAGCCCAGGACAGCCTTTCATAGGACAGAGCCATTCAGGGAATCAAGAGAGATGCAGGGAGTTAAGTAGAGTCTGGATGTGGTCCAGACAGGCTGTGGGGAGGGAAGTGCTTGCCTGTCCTGGCCCACTGATGTGGGGGTCAACAAAATTACTTGGCCTGGCAGACCTGGGAAGGGGAACCCTGAGGCCAGTGGGCATGAGGGGCCAATGAGAATTTCCCCTTTAGGAACTTGGGTCCCTTCTGCTTTTTCCCCAGAAGGACTAAGATACTTCTGTTCTTGACCTTGTCATCCATGTGTGTGTTCAACTTCATGAGCCGAAAATGATACTTGGGCAAGGGCTGCATAGCATAGTACACATTCGCAGTGTCCAGTATCTGCAGAACTGGGGAGTGGGACAGAGGGGTGGTCTGCTGTGCTCCAAGTGACCACAGGACACCCCAACCATTTGTGCCTCCACAAGAGCAGGCCTCATCCAGGGACCTGAATTCCCCAATCCAACTCCAGGACCAAAAAGGAGCCCTCTGGATGATGTCTGCCTGAAGGAAAGATTCTGTAGAGGCACAGCTAAAAATCAAGGACCTTTGTTTGAAAAGTGACAATGACTCATAACTGCCAACTTCAGATGGAGCTGCCAAGAGATCATCTACTCCCCCACCCCACCCCCTGCCACCTTCTCTGCTCAGGATCTCAGAGCTGAAATTGGAATTCTAGTACCCAGTGAATGGCCCCTTAATGCAGCCCTACCCAGGACAATTTTACTAGGGCCCAGTGAAGAGCAGCCCTGGCCCAGTCCTCCCAAGCAGGGTTCCTGGAGGCCTCCATGACCAGCCAGTACCTGACACCCAGCAAGTATTTACATTTTGATGCTATTTTCTTCCTGTCATCCTGGCCTAAAGCCAGCTAGAAAGAAACACTGGGCTGGAATTCCTGCTCTGCCTCAGTGGTTTGGCTACTCATCTCCTTTCTTAACCTCTTCAGTCCTCAGTCCTCCTGTTCTGTAGGACGACTCCTTCTGCCCTATTTCACACTACACAGCTCCCATTTCTCACTTGAAGGTCAAGAGAGGATTTAGAACAAACTTCTAGGAATGGTGGGAGTCATTTTAATTTGCCTGGGCTAATGGCTGGAAGAAGAGAATCAGCTCATTGACAAGAATACAGTTAATTTTATTGTGCACATATGTACCATGTGCGCATACATTGGTTAATTTTTTCACTCCTTCGGGGAGTGAGAAAAAGGCCCAGGTGCTTGAGAAACTAATCTAAGGCCTCAGAGTCCAGGACACCTGGCTCTGCATCTGTGATATTCTGGATTCTTTCCCTTTCCCACTTTCTAGAATACTGAGTCAGCTCCTTAGGACCTCCTAAGTGGATCAAGGTTATTTTGTCTAGTTTTCACTGTCATAAACGCATGGCCTGCAGCATGTTTGTTGCTTGTGTCTACCAGTCATGCTTTTGGAGGTACATTCATCCCTTCCTGACCAGAGGATGCATTTCAAGTTGAGCCCCTCTCCTTGGGCATCTTGCTCATGGTCCAAGGTGAAAAGCCTTTTATCTGGGTGCCTCAATGTTGTTAGCTTTGAACTTGGTTTCCCAAGGCCTGGGTCATGTCTAGGGAAGGGTAGACAAGGGAGAAGGAGCAGGTCAGAAGATGCTGTGGGCACAGAGGGCTGCTGTGGTCAGTGTTGTTTGTGGACAGGGTGCTTACCCACCCTCCTCTCAGGTATACTGGAGCCAGAGGACCTCAGACCTTCAGGCTGGGAACATGGTACTCAGCCTAACCCCCTACCATCACACTCTCCAGCTCACCCCCTGACTTACTTTGATCCTTTGAAATGATTTGCACCAGCCTGTAGTCCTCTGGTTTGTCCTCATTCAAGTTGTGTTCTTTCAGGGCCTTGTGGATCACAGCTGGAGCCCTTTCTTGGTCGGTGACCTGCAGTGGATCCAGATACATGCTTTCAGGGCTTGGGTCCTGGAGCCATCTCCCCCAGAGTGCAGCTGCAAGAGACTGCATGGAGCCACCTCTGGTCAGGGCTGGGTCTTTAGGGGCCTCACTGTCTTCCCTTGCTCCCCTGGGGAGACCTCCATGGAATGAGGAGTCTTTCCAATCTTTCCTACCACCATCTCCTATAAGAACCTCCACCTCTCTCTTGAGGTTGTTTCACAGTGTGGGTCCAAACCCCTGCCCTATAGGCTGAATCTTGTCCCCTGGGTCCTCGGCCTGAAAACTGCTATGAGCCCCCAGGGTCCTAGGGACAAAGGGTGACCATGCAGCAGAGGGTGGGGACTGAGGAGTGAAATCTGGGCCTTTCTCTGTCACTTCCTGCCTCCCAATCATGGGAGATGGCTTGTCCTCAGGAAATGCCCTTGCCCTGACCCTGCCCCTCCAGGGCACTTACATGTAGCAGTGAAACCCCAGGGCAGAGCACATGACATCTAGTCCAAGCCCAGATGTCAGATAGGAGGAAGGGCTAGATGACAACCTACAGCCCACCAGGACTACCCTGGGCTCCAGGATGTAGCTGTGATCAGCAAGGTCCAGACTGCAGTTGCCTTCACCATGAGTGCCCAGCTACAGGCAGGGCTCAGGTCAAGAGTCAGACAAGTGACAGCTTAGTAAAACCACACCTGCTCCTAGCCACAAGAGAAGTGCAGTCTGGGGCAGGTGTTTAACATGGCAGCTCAGCCAGTGGGGACTGGGGTGGATTCATCTGCATGTGCCTTCCAGGATCTGGTTCCTGAACATGACTTGAAGGCCACCATTGTGGGGCAGACCCGGTCCTCACTTCTAGGTCACCTCAGCAGCTCATCCCTGGCTGGTGTCTCCACACAAACACACTGGCCCAACCTCCACTTTGAGACCAAAGGTCCCCTGCTGTCACTGTTCTGCTCTGACCCTCCAGTGAGTCCCATCTCCACATGTGAGAAATTCAAGCTCTGTCCATCAGCTCACAAGGCCTGATATGACCCAGCTCCCAACACCTCTCTGCCTCAGCTCTTCTCCTTTACCCCTGCTCCTTCACTGTGGCCTCCAAACTGTCCCTCTGGCAGGCCAAGCACATGTTCCCATCAGGGCTGGCAGGCTTTCTTCTCCTCCTCCTCTTTGAAGCTGCCTCATAGAGCCCTTCCTAGACCTTCCTCACTCAGTGTGCCAGCCTCAGCCCCTATGCCCACCATCTTGAGCCCTGACTGCCATTGAACTCACACTCTTCCTGCTTCTGGGGGGGGGCTGTCTGTCCTTCCCCATCCATTAGGTAGTCTGCTCCAGGATGGCAGGGAGGGAACATGTCATTCCTTATGTGTCTACTGCCTGAACCACTGAGGGGCCCAAGAGGATAGCCGCATGCCCAGCTCACCAGGATGTTCTTGTACTTGTCATTGTCCTCAAGCAGGCTGATGCAGATGATGCAATAGTTGCCCATGTGCCATTTATAGCATGGGCATGTGTCATGCTACTTGTGGCTGGTCTGCTTGGCCTTGGGTTTGATGGAGGATGAGGAAGATGACATTCCTCCAGATGTTGATGTGACAATGGAGGACTTCTGTGATGATGTGGCGGTCAACTGTTCCAACTGGGTGACAGCTAGATCAGCAGAAGGCCTGGAGGCTCAGAGCACCCCAGGGATGATTGAGAAGCTCCAGGAGTCTCTAAAAGTACTACAGATATCAACAATCCTTGACCTCTTTGTGGACTCAGAGAGGGCCAAACCAGCACAAGAGAGGGAGGGTGAGGGCAAGGGCTGACATGAGAGGAGGTGGGCAGTCACCTTCATTTCCTGGCCATCTGGGACTCTGGGACATGGTCCAGGTGGAATGTTACCTTAGAGCTTGAGGAGACAGCCATGTGTATGTGATGTGAGTCAACTGCATCCCCACTGCTGAAGTCAGGGTGCTTGTGGCTGGTCTGCTTGGCCTTGGGTTTGATGGATGATGAGGAAGAGGATTTCCCTCTGGATGCAGATGTGACAGTGGAGGATTTCTGTGATGATGCAAAGGTCGACTTCTCCAATTGGGTGACAGCTAGATCAGCAGAAGGCCTGGAGACTTGGAGCACCCCAGGGCTGCTTGAGAAGCTCCAGAAGGCTCTAGAAGTACTGTAGTTGTCAACAATCTTCGACCTCTTTGTGGACTCAGAGATGGCCAAGCCGGCACAGGAGAGGGAGGGTGAGGGCGAGGGCCGACATCAGAAGAGGTGGGCAGTCACCGTCATTTTCTGGCCATCTTGGGACTCTAGGACATGGTTCAGGTGGATTTTCACCTTAGAACTTGAGGAGCTGGCCATGTGTATATGAGATGAGTCAGCTGCATACCCACTGCTGAAGTCAGGGCCACACTGGAGCTGCACACTGGAGTGGGGGTTGCTGCTACCATTGGACTCAGTGTCTGAGGCCTGGCTGCTGGAAGTATGGTTGGCTTATCTTGGGTGCCTCCCCGGAGATGCAACCAAATTTCTACCCTGCTACTACTGTACCTGCTTAGTGCTCTGCCCATCTAAAGGAGCCAGTGGCCTTTGACTGCCTTAGAGATCATGCAGCATCACTCCATTTCACAGAATAGGAAACAGGCCCAGAGATTGGGCAACTCTCCCCAGTCAAAGGTTCGGTTTGGTGTGGAGTGCTAAACTGTTAAGCTCCCCAAGCCCACGCTTATCCTGAAGCTTCCCTGAGTCCCAAGCCAGCCCACACATGCCCACACTGGATGGGGAACTCACTCTTCACTCCAAGACTTGATGCCTTCTGCATGGTGTTTGTCTATGAAGCTCTTACTGGTTGACTGGGGTGGGGGCTCCAGCTCACAAGACAGGTAGTAGCTACAGAGAAGACAGTGTGGTGGCTGTGAGGCTCCTGGAAACCACATAGCAGGGCTGCCTCCCAGTGTCCACACAGGAGTTGGCATTTGGGTGCCCCAGATTCTTCAGACAGCAGGTCCTAGGCTGACCCAGGACCCAGCAGGGTGATCCTGCCCTTACAGTTGCCAAATCCAGTCCTTGCCTCACTTGTCAATCTCACTGAGCTTATCCAAGGCCCCAAACCATGCTCCAAATTGTTCATTGGGAACAAGGGAGACATAGCAGCAGCCTGCCTGGAGCTGCTGGAGCTCAGCAACCATCTGGTATTTCTGGGGACAGAGGGAAGGAAGAGGCAGTGCTGAGGCCTGGGTGGCCTTGCTAGGTAGGAAGCAGGCCAGGAGCTGGTTTTGCTCCTGTGGGTCCACTACTTCTCCACTCCCTTCCAGGCTCTACCTACCCTCAGGGCTCAGTTCACACAGCTCATCTTCCAAGAAGATTTCCTTCATCCCACATATAACCCCCACCCCACATATAACCCCCACCCTCCAGAAAGATGGGTCAGCCCTGTCTTTTCTCCTCAAACTCTCTCCATCAATCTAAGAGGAAATTGCATGCAGTTCAGGGTGTCCTGCCCAGAAGGGTCCTTGTTTTCCATTTCCCCCTGCCTCCATGCCCCACCCAGTGATGGCCACAGCTGTTCACCTTCCTCTTTTTGTCAAAATTGACCATCCTCCCCTGGAAGGCAGAGAGTTTGCATCCATCATAAAGAAACCCCCATCCATTGCTATGCCCATTGCCTCTTAGCCCCGGTCACACTGAATGACTGCAGAGTTCAAGATGCAGAGAGCAGCCCAGACCAGGGATGGACCCAGGCAGACTTATGGGTTCCAGGAGTGGGGACCGGGAGTCGAGACAGAGAAACCTTCCACTTCCAGCCTATGAAGACAAAGGAGAAATGGCCTCTTGGACCAGCCTACTTTTACTCATCTGCAAGGGAATCATGGCACCCCAGCTCCCAGGGCGCTGTGAGTCTCTCAAGAGATGTGGTGTGCCCACTGGTAAGAGCTCAGACCTCAGGGAGAAGGCTTCTCCTCCCAAACCTCAGGGTCCCCTTCCCAGCCTTCCCCAGCCCCCAGGCTCACTTATATCCAGATACTCCTGCATGGCATAGTCCACCATCAAAAATTGAATGTGGAATGTCCCCAGGCATGGGACAATGCCCTAGATGACACCCTGTGGCATAGGGTAGGGTAGGGATGAGCACAGGCTCTCAGGTGCCCCCAAGACCCCTCCCTGAAAACTCCTCAGTCTCAGACACCTAAACCACACAGCTTTCCCCTGAGACAGTGTCAGACACTTAGCTGTCACCCCTAAAATACCTTACCAGCTTCCAAGGACCCAAAATTCCTTTGCAATTACCTCCCAGCATTGCCTTTTCTAAAATCACCAAGTTTATCCCCCTCCACCACCCAATCCATCCTGATTCAGGTCTTCCAGGCTCTTGCTCTGACTGGCTGCATCTAGTTCTCCCTGGATTCCCACAGCTCACTGCCCTAAATGTTCCAGGGGAGGTGACACTGAAGGGAAGCTGTCCAAGCTCAGTGGCCCAAGAAGGATGGGCTTGAGGAGGGCCCCCATGCTGACTTGGAGGCCACCCCATCCCGAGCCTCCTGGCCTAAGGAAACTCACCCTCTCCTGCTACGGCTGCTTCTGGGCTCTTTTGGGATTCCTCTCCAGGGTACAAAACTTGGAGATTCCCTCCTCATAAGGTTGAAGACAAGGTAAGTGAGGTCCTCCACCCCTCATCTATTGCCCCTTGGGTCTTGGAGACCTGGACCAAGTGGGCCAGTGGAAATCTGCTGCCATCACATGCCAGATGTCCCCTGCATAAACTTTTGTAAGCTGATTGGCCTCCCTGAACCTGTTTGTTCATCTGTGATCTAAGGTCAAAGACCTGACCACCCTCATCAGGAATCCAGAAGCCTGTATTGCATGCTAGCGAGGATGATTTGGCCATCATGCTATCCACCTCAGAGTCACAGTAACACTCAGCCATGTTTCTTTTCCCCCTTGAACCTCACCACCTCATCATGAGGGCGACAACACTGGATGGTCATGCCTTGCTCCTTGTGAGTACTCGGAGGTCTAAGACAGTGTTGACTTGGCCTGATTCACCCAAGGCATTGGAAGACAGGGCTGCTCCCTCCACACAGAGGCCTTGTCTGAGCTGTCGCCTCCCCATCACCCACCACCACTAACTGGTGTCTGGTTCTCCAGGCCTCTGAGTGTGGGGTGAGACCTTATGTCATCCCAGCCATGGAGTTGAGCATGGGGTATCTCTGGAGGCCTAGTTGATCAGTTCCTGTCTGATTCATCCAACAGGAGTGGAGACCCCAATGTCTGCCCAAAGCTATACCAAAGACATCCCCTCCCCTGGGGTTCACTTAGGATATTCTGCCTGCAGACAAGTCCCAGCATCCAGACAGGAATTGGCCTCCATGGTGACAGGTCTGATTGTCCAGGTACAATAGGGGCTGCCAGGAGAACTGAGCTTTGAAATTTTGCTTCCTCTTTTATGTGAAAGCTTCTAGTAATGGTCAGGAAGGACCACGATGGTTTCCTCTCTCCCATATATTTCTCATAGCTCTCTGGCACACATGTCATTCATAACATGGCACAGTATGAGACCCTCCTGTGTGGCTGGGGGCTTCTCATCCTGCCAGTTCATCATCTCCTCCTGGAACATCCCAGCCACCTCCACCACATCCAAGAACCACAGCCAACTGCCCTCCAACTGCCCCCCACCTGCCCACAAAACAAACATTTCCCACTTCATCTTCTTCTGGAATAGGCCAGACTGGATGATTTTAAAGAAGTCTTCATGAAAAACTAACAACCCCACCTCCTGACCCCTAACCCCCAGCCCCATCTTTACCTTGATGATCAGCTCATTCCTCTCTGCATAGTTGTTCTCATTTAAGAAAATCTCATACAGACTCTGAAAGATGTGGAAGCTGTCCCTGGGGGAGGGCAAGAAGGAAGGAGAAGGAGAGAGAGGGTGGGAGGGTATAAGCCCAATCTACTTTATTTTAGCCTCCTGGACTGACTGCATGGGTGGTGCTGAAACTGGATAGCTCTGGGTGCTGCAGGATACTGTTACTTGTGACCTGAGCTTTCAGGTGGGCACAACAAGGACCCCCATTCCCATTTCATGCTCAGCTCATTTTGATACATGTAGATTTCAATTGGACAGAGTGTCTTGTTGAGAAGCAAACACTTGATATTCTCCCATTTGGTTCAACTCTGTAACTGACAGAGGAGAGAACCAGTGCTGAGGCAGAAGAGTTGACCTCAGGTCAGGTGGAGACCTAGAGCCCCACCCCACCTGGCCCCTGCCCAAGATCCACTGCCTCCCAGGGTTCTTGAAAGGAGATGCCTGGGCCTGTGGAGTCCCTGGTCTAACCCTCTGTCCCCTGGAGAGGGGTCTGCCCACCTGGAAATTTCCTCCATGTCTTCTTGAGATGGTGAATTGAGTGGCTTTTGAGAGCAGAAAGGATGGCATAGAATGAGGAGAAATTGTTGAGGATTTGACATTCCTGGTGAGGGAGAAAGAATGAGCCATGAGGTGTGGTCTGAGTGCCCCTTGCTCCAGTTTCTGTCCCTTCAATTGACAGTGCCCCTCTTGGATGAGATAGACACCCAGGGAGACCCTGAGGGCACACTGTGGACCCAGGGAGGAACACCCACACTCAACCTGAGGGAGTAGCCTGGGTCATTAGTGATGAGCGTGCAGGGCTGAGCTACAGGCCAGGGAGGACCTGTAGTCCTGAGAGCCAGTAAAAACAGAGAGGGGTTCCAGGGCCCAGAGAGGGTGCCCTGAGCATACACTGGCCACCTCGATCCAGTGTTCCACCACCCTGGCTCTGTCCAGAGCCTTCATGCTCTGGTCCCCGAGGCAGGTGGAGATAACGCAGTTGGTCACACGGTTGAACTGTGTGATGATTGCACAGACGGTGGGTGTCACGTGCTCCTTGCACTTTTTGCTGCCCTGGGACCAGATGGAGCCCAGGCAGTGGTAAGGCACCACCTTCTTGAACAGCTCCTGGGTAGAAGGAGATGTCAGCCAGTTCTGCACCCATGCAGTTCAGATCCCGCAGGCCCTCTGGAACCAGGCCAGGGTCAGGAGGTCTCAGCTGGAGCTCAGCGGGCTGAGCACAGGGTGTGTTCTCTGTCCCCTGAGGGGACCTAATAATAGAGTGACCCAGGGCCCAAGGCTAGCAGGGAAGATAGAGCTGCACTTTGAAGTCCAACTCACAGACTCCAGCACCAGAGGTGCTTCAGACCTCCACAGCCCAGGTGGCACCACAGCCCCTCCTGATAATGCCTCCTAGGTCTGCTTGAGGTCAGATGCATGATCCTTGTGGGGACAAGAGGCTTTGGGTGCCTGCCAAAGGATCCAGAGCATATCAGGGTCTTATTAGTGTCGCTGCTGTTGAGACCCCCAGCACAGAGTGGCCACCCATGTAGCCAGTTAACCTCAGTGAACTCTCTTCAACCCCACCCCCAAGGGCCAAGCCTCCTCAGGCTTAGTATTTCTTTGCTCTCATGTAAGCTTCACAGTCAGTGTGTGTGGCAGGTACAGTTAGTGTCCTATATCTAATCTCCAGAAGGGGTAAGTGTGGGCTTGGGAATTAATAAGCTTGTCCAGGTTACAGTGCTGGGAGTGTAACCAGGTTTTGGACCCAGATCATAACATTTTGTATCAGGGGATGCTAAGGCTGGGACTGCAGATCCTGAGAGAAAGATTTCCCCAGCTCCACCTGGCCAAGTCCAACTGCTCACCACAACCATCCATGTCAAATGCTCTGCTACCAGCTCAGGAGGGAAATCCAAGAGATGAGGGTTCTCTTCAGTCAGCCCTTTCTGGGATGCCCCTGGCCAGGGAAAGGAAGGCTCTGGTGGTGTAGTCCAACCTGGTGCTGATTTGAGCTCTTGTGGTGGCTTTGGTTATGTTGCCAGACTTGCCTCCAACTCGAAAGTATTTGCTGTTGAAGGTGAGTTAGGCTGTGGCTCCAGAATGGGCCCTGGTGCAGACTGTGTAGGTGGCACTGGAGGTAGAGGAGGGACTGCCTCCAGCTCAGGAACTGGTTATACACATGGTGATGTTACTTCCTCCAGCCTGGCAGCAGCTGCTACCTCTGGGAATGCAGCTAATGCATCAGGCTGAATTTCCAGAGCAAGCACTGGTGCAAACTCTGTAGTTGGCAGTACAGGTTGCAATGTTGTGGCAGACACAGGAACTGTCCCTGTGTCTGTTGCATGTGGTGGAACTGGCACTAGATGTCACACTAGAGGCATTTGCAGCTCTGGAGCTGACAAAGGAGCTGAAGAAGAGGTAGGTTCCACAACATGAATGGCTCCAAGTGTCTTTCAAATACAGAGAAGATCCCACTACCCCTAGGGGAAGATCCAGCCCAAAAAAGTCTTCCCAGACTGCAGTATCCCAGGTGCCTTGTTTGAGGCTCCTCCTTGTTTCTGGCCCAAGAGCAACCTCTGGTTGTTCCTGCCTAAAGGGTTCCATCCTGGCCCCCACCCCATAAACTCACATGCTACCACCCTCAGTCCTCCTCACCCTTTGTGTCTGCCTCAATGGGCTCCAGGTGGATCATCTGTGAAAGGAAAACTACAGCATAATACTCCAGGGCAGAGCCAGGTAGATGCACCTGGGCCTAGGCCACCAGCAGATTGAGGCAGGGAGTGCCTGGAGGTTGTAGTAAATCTTCAAGGTACTGGTCCATCCAGGTGCCCAGCAGGGAGGAGAGGATGCTGAGGGTAGGTGGGTGCACAGCAAGTCAGAAACTGGTGTTTCTTTCCATGCTGCACCCAGGGACCCTCCTTCTGGAACATAAAGTGCACAAGGACAAGGAAGGGTTTTGACTGGTCTGTCCCATCCCTAGCCTGATGCTGACACACAGTAGGAGCTTCATCAATTTGTGAGTGATGAGGGGACAAGATCTGTCCTCCTGCCCTGGAAACTTGTGGCCCCCACCAAGTAAATTCTATCCCAAGGAGCTGCCTCATCTTCTGCCATGTGTCATGTGTGTGTCTCCTCTTCCCATTGACCCTGCCTTCCCAAATGATAGGGGTTCGCAGTGAGTCCTGCCATCCTGCAGGAGGCAGACAGGGCTGAGGTCCATGGCAGATTTGGAGAAGGCTGCTCAACACCTTTCATGGGTCTGTTTGAGGTGGTGTTTGGGGGCGTTGAGGCTGTGATGGGCTCTGGTGGGGAAGGGGTCTCTTAGGGACCAACAATGAGACACCAGATTCCTCTACATCCAGTGCCCCAGGACCTTGCCAGAGCTTCCTTTGACTCCTTTCTAACTGGAGGAGGAAGCCTTCTGGACTCAGCCCTCCAGGGGGTCATAGGATGTGTGGGGCCCAGTGTTCTGCCCAGCGCTTCCCTGCCACCTACCACCCAAATCCCCACACTGGTGTATGGTGAGAAGAGCCCCTCCCCCTCACCCAATGTGCACTCCCTTTTACATTTCAAGGCATCCACCATGCATGGCACTGCCACGATTACATCCACACCTAGAGGAGAGCATTAGCATGTCACAGCTAACTTTCTGAGTGTACCCCCTGCTTAAGATGACTCTAGTTATTGCCTGTGGCCCCAACTCAAGTGGAACCCAGAAGAGCAGGGGTTTGTGTCTGTTTTGTTCACTTCATGAAGCTACGTGTCTCAATAAGTGCCTGCACGTAGTAGACACTTGATGTATACTTGGTGAAGGAATGATCCTTAAGCAGCAACTTCTCAGAAGTAGGGTGGCTCTGGACCCCTCTGGGAGCCTACAGTGACCCCTGCTCTGACCACACCAAGGTTGGAGGCCCCAAAAGTGTTCTCAAGCCTTCTTTAGAAATGAGGAAAATTGGGTCAGTAAGGGGTGAGGTTGAGAGATTCTTCACTGGGAAGAGGAAAATCCTGCCTAGAAAAAACCCTGCCACTCCAGCCACCTTATCCATTAAGCCAAGCTCAAGGAAGCACTTTCCATGGATTCTCTGAGTTAGTCATTACAATCAACATTGGAGGATTGTCTTCTTACTGACCCCCTTCCCAAGGAGGAAATTGAGGCAAGTGGGTGAAATGACATTTTTGAGACACAAGCAAGTTGGGGCAGAGCAGTCAAGTGACCAGGAATGGGGCAGGCCCTCACCTTTGGAACAGCCAGTCCAGGATCTGCCTGGTGGTGGTGAAAACCTGATATGTCCCAAGGAAGATGCTGGTGTACATGAGGTCACCCTCCTAGAAGGCAGGCACCAGGTGCTCCACCAGCTTCTCCCAACGGCCTGCCTTGACTGTCCGCACCATAGGGCTCTCCTCCCTCAAGAGGGCTGAGTCATGTTTCCTCTAGGGTGGGACAGAGGAGGTACATGTGGTCAGAGACAGTACTTTGGACTCCCAGGTGGGGCTAGGGCTATGGGCAGACTTGTTGCACCCAATCCCTCAGCAACTTGAGGCCGAGGGGGACATGTATGCCTCTAGCAGAGAAAGGTTCCCAGCATTCAAATTGAATTTGATATGAGGAAATAATTGAAAGATGAAACCCCACACCCAGGAAAGGGTAGATACCTGGAGTGTCCCTGGGGGGAGAAAGTTCCCTGCAGGCCTGAGGATCTGAACTGATGCCTCAGGGAATAGCAGACCCACGTGGTCTGTAAACAACTTTCAGGACTCCCCTGCTCATGGGACCAAAGCCACAAGGCTATGCCATTTGCCACCAGATGTGGTAAATGAAGGAAAATGAAAAGTACCAGTTCTAAGCAGGGTGCAGGGACACTCCTGCTCACACAGAAAGCTGGTGGTAACTGAGCTGCTCCGGCCTTAGGGAAGTTATCTGGCCCTCACTGTTGAAAGTGTTGTCTGCATGTCCTCTGCCCAGCTATGCCTTTCCAGAGATCCCTTTGGGAATGGGAGGATCAGTGCCTTGGGGCACATGGGAGGTGTTCAGGGCAGCATTGCTGACAGGGCCACAGGAAAGGACCTTTCGAGGTCCAGCAGTACTGAAGGCCGAATCATTGCTCTAAGCCACATCCCACCTGAAATATTGGGCAGCCGAGTCAAACCTCAGTACCCGACCTGGGAAGGTCAAGGGGATGGTTATGGGAGGTGGCAAGAACCCTCCTAAGCAAGAGGAGCTGTGTGGCTTGGAGGAAGTTTGGAAGGACAGTCATGAAGACTGTTGCCTGGGGACATGGAGTTGGTGAGTGGAACAGAAATACAGCAGCAAAAATGCACACATATCTGAAGTGAACCCACCCTTCATCCTATCCTTAATGGAAACCCATTCAAAATACCCCATTCTGCTATTCTTTTAACCACTTGAAGTGACCTGACCCTGTTCTATAGAATGGCAGTGTGATGGGTGATTGGTGGGGACACAGGTGCTTCAGGAATTGGGATATTGGATCATTCTGGCATGAAAGCCCTGGAAGAAGGAGTGGGTATGTGGCCAAGGTGGGATCCAGACCCTGGGGTGCTCTTCTGGTGTTTCGTGACCCCCATCAGCACCTGCTCCCACTTGGAAGTGGTGCTGGCCCTCGCCAGGGCCACAATGTATCTGCACTTTCTTCAGAGAGATAGAATAGATGAGCCCCTCCTCCAGCACCTCGCTGACAACCTGTGTGGAGCTCTGTGAAGACATTGCCTGAGAGTCAGGCCAAGAGGCATCAGTGAGTGGCCTGCCGTACTCCAGAAGGGAAGACATGCCTTGTTTGGGCTGGGTCCCAGATCAGGCCCAGATGGGTGTCTGCCTTCCCCTCAAGCCTCTTTGGAGAGGAGATGACAACTTGAGGGCTCAGGATTAACACTGGTACACATGGGTGCTACCCCAAGATATGCCTCCTCACCCTTCCTGCCATGACCTGGCAGGTGACAGGGAAGGACCTACTGGGTTCCCATCACTGCTGGCCTGCTCCTGATGGTGGTCTCACTGCCCATGCCTCCCACTCACTGGGAGGTGGATGGGATGTGGGGTTACCCAAGCAGGAGCACAGTAGTAGTATGTGCTGATTTGGCTAGGCCTGGGCCATCCCATGTTACCTTTTGGTACCTCCTGGCTGATATCCAGGGGCTTTGTGGTTGAGGCCTGAGCCAATGTCAAAAGTGATAGAAAATGGTCTCATTCCTAGGTTGGTTGAGACTTGAGCCTTGGGATCTAGGCACACAGCAGGAGAACATATTGCTCTCTTGAGTATCTCCTGTCAAGTGAGCTGGGAATGGAGCTGTCTTTGGAATCTGGGTGACTGGTTACTAGAGTTCCAAATTCTGTTGGGGTCTCTCACCAAGGAAGTGAGGTCACCTCTTAGGTCTCCTTTCCCTGGCCCCCTCAATGGTTAAATCTCCTCAAAACTCCCTCTGCAGGTCTTTCTATCTATCCTCCTCACCTACACTATTTTGTTAACGGGACACAGTTCTGACAGCAAGTTCCTCTGCACAGCTACCTGGGAAGGCCTGTGTGCAGCTTTGGCCCTAGCTATGTGGAGACCCAGCTGAATTGAGACCCAGCTACTCCTTCTTTTCAGTTTTGTGACCCCAGACTTCACACTGAGGCCCCCCAGTTTCCTCATCAACACAGTGGGAATCATTCTAGCATCTGCTTCCCTGGGGTGTCATCAAATCTATGTGGGGCAAAAACTGCAAACCCCATAGTCTTGTTTCCCATGTAGCTAATACATAGATGTAGACATGGAATAAACAGGAAGGGGATGGATATAGCATTGAATACAACTCAAAACAGGCCTGTGTGATCTTAGGAAAATCACTTTCACTCCTGGATTGCTGTCTCAGTCTATACCATAATGATGTTGAAATGAGATGAAATGCAGTCATTGTTACTGTGTCAGAAAACTTCCAGAGCCTTCCCATTGCATTCAGAGTCAGATGTAAGTGCCTCCTCTCAACCTCTGCAGTGGCTGCCTGTGCCCAGGGTCCCTGCTGTCTCTGCTTCCAGGTACAAGCAGCTTCATATACCCACCTTGGAGTGAGCCATGGTCTAGTGACTCACTGTTAAGCAAAGTAATATGGCTAAATGTCAGGGGACCCCTCATAAGACTTACACAAAATGCTCTGCTGTCTTCACCACTCTCTCTTGTGAGTAAACTTTCCCTCTCTTGGTCTAACTCTGATCCCAATATGAATCCTGTGGATCAGAAGAACAGAGTTGGGAAGCAGCTCCTCCCCAGCTGAGCCTCAGTTGATGCATTGCCCACAGCAGCTGCCTTCCTAACATCCTCTTTGGCCAATCTCCCTCTACCTCTTTCTCTTCCACTGCTGTGACTTCTCCCAGGCACCCTCTTCCCACATGTGTGCAGGGCTGGTTCCCTCTTGTAATTCTGGTCACAATGTGTCACCTCAATGTGTCCTTCCAGGCCCTCACACCTGGTGGTCCCATAGCCCTCCTCACAGAACCCTGCTGAGCTTTCTCTATAGCCCTTGCTCTTCTCTTACACTTGTGTTTGCTTTCATACTTTGTCCACCTCCTGATGGGCAGAGACCACCAGGATTCTTTTTACTCCATACCCAGGACCAAACACAGAGCTTGGTGCATGGTGAGTGCTTGGGGCAGAGTTGCTGAATGAATACCTGTTGATCTCACAAGGTGGGGGAGCACATTGGGGAGGGTTCTTTGACCACAGCACATAGAATGGTGATAGTTGGCAGGAGCTAAGGGGGCACAAGCACTCCCTCCATGCAGGCTTTGGTCACTGAGCAACTGTCATGGATGATGAGGCTGCCTCAGTGTTCTGCTTTGAATACTGTGGGTCCTACAGCAATCTCCCTGGTTTGACCTTGCTGGCTGCAATTCCAGCACTAAGAGCCAAGCAGCTGTTCAGGAAGGTCAGTGCCCAGAGAGGGCTTATGGCCTAAATGTTATTTAATCTTCATCAGGGGCTCAAAGGCATGCAGTGACCAGCCTGATGGTCTATAGCTCAGAGGTGCTGGGAATGCCTTCTAAATCTGCTTTCTTTCCATTGCCTCACAGTCTTGCACTCATAAACAAACTTATGGAGTGCCTTCTGGGTGCCCGGCACCATGGGACAGGGTGTCAGGCACTGTCCGTGCCCTGTTAGAGCTGACAGCTGGGGAGGGGTAGATTTGGGCATAACAATATGGTAAATGCTGACACAGAGACCAGGAGAAGGTATTATAGGAACAGAGAAAGCCACCCACTCCAGAGGGTACACATCAAGGCAGTCTTCCTGGAAGAGTTGACAGCACAGTGAGTCACTGGGAATTGTGCAGGTGGAGGGACAGGTATGGTGGTAAGAGCAGCCTGAGCAGTGGACAGAGTGAGCACGTGTGTGCTGGGCCAGGCCCCATAAGCCACATGTCTTACTTTGCCAAAGGGCTGCTGATACAATGTACCTGAAATGCGCTGGCTTTTATTAGGGGATTTATTTGGGACAAAAGCTTACAAGACCATGAAAATCCAACTTGAGGCACCGTAACAGATGCTTTCACCAGGATGTGAAGCAAAAGGCCACCCATCTCTGCCAAGGCCCCTGCTTTTCTGCAGCTGTGGATCAACCCAGGCATAGGGCTTGCCTCTTCCTGGGCCTACTCACTTAGTCCCAGCATGGCAGGATCTAATATGGCAGAGTACTTTCCCTGTGTCTGTCTGTGTATCTCTCTCTGTGTTTTCCTATATATCAGACCCAGCAAGGAGGCAGATTCAACCTGAGCCAGGCCTCACTCACATAGTCCAATCAAAAGCACTAAAGCAATCTTATCAAGTAATCTAACCAAAAGACCCTCAACTAAATTTAATGTAGTCAAAAGGTATCACACCCACAGGAATAGATTAGTTTAAAAACATAATCTTTCAATTTTGGGGATTAAAATTAGATAGTGCTCATGGTTGCACAAATCTCTAAGTGTACTAAAACCCAATAAATTGCAAACTTTCAAAGGCTTAATTGAATAGTAGATAAGTTTTTATCTTGATAAAGGAGTTACATTAAAACAAAATCAGTTACCACCATCTACCAGGTCTTGTACATAATTTCAGACTCTTTTCATGCATAGCAACTATATAAAGCCAGTTTTTGTTGTTTTCAATAGTAATACTTACACTATTTTAAGTAAGTGTTTATCCAGTCTCCTACTAATGAACACTTAAGCTTATTTCTATAGTTATCACTATATTTATTATAAACATTACTGTAAGGAATATGCATATACTTATAATGTGGTACAAAATCTGAGTTTATTTATAAGATACATTGGTGGGTGGGCTAAAAAAATGAGCATTTTGATGTATATTGAAATATTGCCTCATCTAATGATGCTTTCCACTTACATTTATTGATATGACAATAAGGTATGTAACAAACTTTGTTGTTTTATTCTATATTTATTTTCTCATTTACTCCATATATTTTTAATTTTTTTAATCTTGTGTGCTGCCAATTTGATAGTTTGGAATAATTTTTCTCAGATTTTAATTTACCTGTTAGGTAAATTATAACTTTGTTTATATAAACCTTTTGTTCCTGATTAATAACTGCTAATGAATACCAAACATAAAAATAGAAAATACTAGCACATCTAAACATCCATTCATCTCATCTTTTTATGATCAGTTTTTCTGATTTAGCTATTTATAAATCCATATTATGTTCCCTCTAATTATTCTATTAATGCTTTCCATATTTAATACATTCTTTCAAATATTTGAGGAATTTGATTGTAAAATAAAGCACAATTCTTATTTACTCCAGTGTTTTTTTTTAAAATTGATTGCTGTTGTAGGCAATTAACCAACTTCCCAGCATGTTTGTTCTGCTTTTCTGTCCTTAGAATTATTTCTTCATTTTATAAGTATAAATCTGTTCACCAAAATATCTCTCTTGTTTCAATAATCTTTATCACTTGTTTACAGGAACATAGTGTTCACTTTACACCTATAAATTCAGGTATTGATATTAAGAGAAGTGTTTTTCCATTATTGCTGTGAATTTCTTTTATTTTTTTTCTATCAGTTCAGCTCTCTTCTCAAATTTTTTTTTTACACTGGCTACCATTGTCTGTCTTCCAGTCCTATTAATTTCTTTCTTATTACCTGCATAGCAAGTCTGCATTGACTACAAGCTTATTTGTAGCTCTACTGTCTTTTGGCCAAAGCTGTGGAATCTGTTAACTAAACCGAAATGATTGTCAGTCATCACAGGTCCAGAGTTGTTTCAGATGTTTAATCCTATCTTCTTAGTTTTGTAGTTACAATAGGACTTTTGATTTGCACCTGATATGGTAGAACCTGGAGTGGAGAGGGGGATTTGATGGTGCAGCCTGGCCACATAGATTGAATGTTCCTACATGATGAGTTCACTATAAGAGTTGCTAACCCCCAAGCAAATTGGACTTTTTGATACCTCCCAATTTTTATATGCTGTTGGTAGCTTGAGACATGGACTGAGCATGTGTCCTCTTTGACTTGTAGTGGAAGGACAAAAATGTCCATGCCTGATATTGTTAGCCCCTTGCAATGCATATTGTCTCCTTTGCTAGTTGTAAAGCTCTTCCCTAAGTTTAAACTGCTTGTATCTTTTGAGTCCTTTCAGCAATCAAACTTTTAAGGTGAATAATGTGTATGAACACATGACTTTAATAATCCTTATTTCTTCTCAAATCTAACTTCAATGTCCATGTCTGTGTTTTCTTCATCATCAATTTTCAATTTCAAATGTCTTGCACTCCTTTAGTATGTTCATGGTTTTCTCTTAGAATTATTTCACGACCATTGAGAGATTAACTTTAGTACTTCTTTTATGTACTCACCTCATCATTGTTCAGTATAATCAATCCATTTCACACTGCATTAACTATACTTGCTCTTTCTGTCTGCTTTACTCACAAGGCAAAACCCAAGTCTCTGCCTGTTCTGGACCCATCCTCCCTGCTGAACATGGTTTCAGAATAAGGCATGTTCTTGCTGACTGGTTTAATTTAAATTTATTATCTAAAAGTGCAAGTGAGTCATCAGTAATGTCCTTGATCAATTAGACTTGTTTCCTTTTCCCCTAAATTTTTGGCAGCCCTTCCAGTGCACTCGGTTTATAAATACTAATGCTATTTTAATTTCAGAGTAAGAGCATACATAAGACAAGGTTAACCATTTCACACTATCAAATATACAAAACTAATATATCTGTACCCACAGACTCTTGTCTTCCTTCCTGATATCTTGTTAAAATACATGAACTTCCCTTGTTTTTACACAAAACCAATGTATTCCCAGGATCATAAACTCAAAGACTTTGCTCCTTCAATTATTCTAACTCATCTATGGATCATAAATATTACCTTATCATTCTCACTAGTCTATACATATCTTAAATATAAAGCACTGTATTTTTCTAAATATTTTTATATTAATCTTCACTAATTTTTAGAAACTTTCTCAAATGAATTTTCTATTCTTATAACACAATGTTCTCTCCTGCCACACTCTTGCAAAGCCATTTACTGTAACATATTTTATACATAGTGTACACTGGAATAAATATGGACCTTCATTAAGAACAAAAATAAATATGATCTGAGGAATTTTGTCCATTATGGGTGTTCCTTGCAGGATTGGGATAAAGATTGGAATTCATTTAATCTATCTCAAGATAGAGCAGCTTTTCAGGTGGCATTTGATAAAAGCATTTGAAGACAATCTACATGCAGTAAGCAACACATAATGGATCAAGCAGCAGGGAGACCTAAAAGCCTGGGCAGGACAAGGTTGAGGAGTAAAATTCTTATTGGGGTAAGTGTCTCCTGGAGCTAACACAAAACCTGGAGTACCCAGGATTCTTGTGCATGCCCAGTATTGGAAATATGACCCTAAGATTGCACTTCTGGCTGATCTTTAGGATCCACCCAAAAAGGAGGAGACAGTCAAACCAGAGTAGGGGGCAGCCAGGTTTTTTACAAAGGAGTGCTGCAGCTCAGAGTCAATCTGCAAAGAAAGGAAGAGGTTTTTTAGGGTTTTTTGCTTTTTGTTTTTCAGTTCTGGGCATTGTAGGAAATATCTGTCAGGTCCCTGGCTGACTGCTGAGATAAAGAAACAGAGACCTCAGAAATAGCACATGGAGACTTCCAGGAAGATGGCAAATGATTAAGACATGGAAACCTCTTCTCCTCCAGAATAAGAGATAAAGGACAGGCTGAAACAACCCCAAAAAGAATCTTCTAGGGTTTAGGACATCAGGCAAAGACTGAACACCCCCCCCCCCCAGAGGAGAGAGGGACACAGGAGGGGAATTACAAATACAGAATCATGAGTTGAAACCAGGAGCTGCTGCTGCTGGCACCCTCCCCCACATTAAAGACACTTCAGAATTCTCAGGCTTCTGGGCATGTGACTATAGGCAAAGGCAGCTCCAGGGATCTACCACCCCAGGAAAGGGGAGACAGAGGGACACAGCCTAAGGTAGACTCAGTTTCTGACCTACAAATTTGGTGTGCTGTGTCCCATGAGCCCTACCAGGCCAGGTGAGATCACATAGCGGTTTGCCCTGGGAGCCAGCAAAGGACTGGAAAAACCCAACCCTCATAATCTCTCTCTCTTTTAACTGGGAATAATTGTTGCGGATGCCCCAGGAAAGGGGAAAGAGAAGGACACAGCCTAAGGCTGACTAATCTTTTGACTCACAAATTTGGTCTGCTGTGTCCCAAGAGCCCTTACAGGCCAGGTGGGGCTAGGCCATTGTTTGCCTTGGAGCATGCAAGGGGTTAAAGATATATAACCCACCCAATCTCCTCCTCTACTAACAGGTACTGATTTTTGAGGACTTAGAGGGGAGTGGAAATATTTCATAGCTGAGAAAAGGGAGGGGGTTGCCAGAGAAGGCTGGCAAACTGTCTCAGAGAAAGTTTGAATTACAAGGCCCCTAGTTCTATCACATTGATCTGGTCTGTGTTGCCACAAATACACTCCAACCTAGTATTGAACTGAGAGCTGCCAAAGAGCGCATTCTCCTGGCAGATCAAGGAAGTGCATGTAAAAAAATTAAAAATAAGTAAGAGAGGCCTTTTCTGGCCTCTATATCCTCCCTGCCCAAAGCCCTATGAAGCAACTCTACAACCAATTACTCGGTCCAGTGCCCAGTTTCCTTCAACCAGCAGGAAAATTCTAACAATTCAGGTTGAGCCAAAAATCAAAGAGCAGTGATAACTCACAGACTCCTGCCATGAAATCCCTACAAAAGAGAAAGAAATTGAGCATCTGAGTAAACTATATCTTAATCAGATGCCTAGATATCAGCAAAAAATTATGAGCCATACTAAGAAAATCAAAGACATAGCCTAAGAAAAGGAATACATCAAAGTGCCAGAAGAGATGGCAAATGTGAGAGAACTAATCAGCAAGATGCACACAAATTTCCAAAATCAAATAAATGAATTGAAAGACAACATACTTAAAGAGATAAATGACATCAAGAAGACCTTGAGCAAAAGCAAAGAAGAAACTGAAACCCTGAACAGAAAAGTAACAGAGCTCATGGGAATTAAAGACAAAACAGGTGAGACCAAAAACACATTTGAGGCATACAACAACAGACTCAAAATTATAGAAGAAAGAATAAGTGATAATGAAGACAAAACAGCTAAAATTGAAGAAAGAAAAGAAAAGAGAGGAAAGAATGGAAAAAATTGAGCATGGGCTCAGAGAGTTGAATTACAACACAAAAAACAACAACATACATGCCATGGAAGTTCCAGAAGGAGAAGAGAAGGGAAAAGGGACAGAAAGAGTATTTGAGGAAATAATAGCTGAAAACTTCCCAACTCTCCCAAAAGAAATGAACTTACATGTCTAAGAAGCACACCCTGCCCCAAACAGAATAAATCCAAATAGACCTACTCGAAGACCCATACTACTCAGAATGTCAAATTGCAAAGTTAAAGAGAAAACTCTCAAAGCAGCAAGGGGAAAGCAAACCATTACATACAAGGGACATCCAGTAAGACTTGGCACAGATTTCTCTTCAGAAAACATGAAGGCGAGAAAACAGGGGTATGATACAATCAGGAACCTGAAAGAGAAAAACTGCCAGTCGAGAATTCTTTATCCAGCAAAACTGTTCTTCAAATATGAAGGTGAGTATAACATATTCACAAACAAATAGAAATTTAAAATGTTTGCAAAAGAGAATCCAACTTTGCAGGAAATACTAAAGGAAGCCTTAGAATCTGAAAGAAAAAGACAGGAGAGAGAGGCTTGGAGGACAGTATAGAATAAAGAATAGCAGAAAGAATATCTAAAAGAGTAAAAAGGCAGACAAAAATAAGATGACATATGAAAACCAAAGAATAAAATGGAGGAAGTAAATAGTGCATTTACAGTAATATCATTGGATATGAATGGATTAAACTCCCCAATCAAAAGATACAGGCTGATGGAATAGATTTTTTTAAAAATCAGCCATCCATATGCTGCTTACAAGAAATTCACCCTACAGCCAGGGATACAAACTGGCTGAAAGTGAAAGGTTGGAAAAAGCTACTCAACGTGAATAGTAACCAGAAAAGAGCAGGGCTAGCTAAACTAATATCAAACAAAACAGACTTTAAATGCAAAAAGTTTATAAGAAATACAGAAGACCATTATATATTAATAAAAGGGACAATCCACCAAGAAGATATAACAGTCATAAATATCTATGCACCTAACCAAGGTACCCTAAAATATATGAGGCAAACTCTGCAAAACTGAAGAGAGAAAAAGACATGTCTGCAATAATCATTGGAGACTTCAGCACCCCACCCACATCATTAGATAGAACAACTAGACAGAAGATCAACAAGGAAACAGACAACTGGACAATATGATAAACAAGTTAGACCTAACAGACATATACAGAACACTGCATCTAAACTCAGCGGGTTATACATTCTTCTCAAGTGCCCATGGATCTTTCTCCAGGATAGACCACATGTTAGGGCAAAATTCAGTGTTCAATAAATATAAAAAGATAGATATTATACAAAGCACCTTCTCAGACCATAATAGAATGAAACTGGAAATCAATAATAGACAGGAAAAAAGTAAATTTGCAGAGTGTGGAGGCTGAACAACACACTCCTAAATAATCAGTGGGTCAAAGAAGAAAATTGCAACAGAAATCAGTAAATATATTGAGACAAATGAAAATGAGAACACAACGTATCAACACTTATTGGATACAGTGAAGGCAGTCTTGAGAGCGAAATCTAAAACCATAAATGCCTATATTAAAAAAGAAGAAAGAGCTAAACTCAAAGACTTAACTGAACACCTAGAGAAGATTGAAGAAGAACAGCAAACCAATTCTAAAACAAGCAGAAGGAAAGAAATAATAAAGATTAGAGCAGAAATAAATGAAAATGAGAACAGCAACAAAAAAAAATAGAGAAAATAAACAAAACCAAAAGCTGATTCTTTAATAAGATCAATAAAATTGACAACCCCCTGGCTAGACTGACAAAGAAAAAAAGAGAGAAAATGTAAATTAATACAATCAGAAATGAAAGGAGGGAGTTACAAATGACCCCTCGGAAATAAAAAGAATCATAAGAGGATATTATGAGAAACTATATGCCAACAAACTAGACAACCTAGATGAAATAGACAAATTCCTAGAAATGCACAACCAACCTACACTGATGCTACAAGAAATACAAGAATTTAACAAACCAATCACATTTAAGGAGATTGAATCCGTCATCAAAAATCTCCCAGCAAAGAAAAGTCCAGATCCAGATGACTTCACAGGTGAATTCTACCAAGCATTTAGAAGACAATTAACACCGATCCGTTTTAAAATCTTCTAAAAAATTGAAGAGGAGGAAAAATTACCCAACACATTTTATGAAGCCAACATCACCCTAATACCAAAGACAGGGAAAGATACTACAGGAAAAGAAAATTACAGACCAATTTCTCTAATGAACAAACATGCAAAAATTCTCAAAAAAATAATGCAAATCGAATCCAACAGCATATCAAAAGACTTATATATCACGACAAAGTGGGATTTATTCCTGTTATGCATGGCTGGTTCAACATAAGAAAATCAATCAATGTAATACACCACATTAACAAATTGAAGGAAAAAAAGCACTTGATCATCTCAATTGATGCAGAAAAGGCATTCAACAAGATCCAGCATACTTTTTTGATTAAAACACTTCAAAAGATAGGAATAGAAGGAAAAGTCCTCAATATGATAAAAGGTGTATATGAAAAACCCACAACCAACATCATACTCAATGTGGAAAGGATGAAAGCTTTCCTTCTAAGATCAGGAACAAGACAAGGATGCCCACTGTCACCATTGTTATTCAATATTGTACTAGAAATTCTAACTAGGGCAATTAGAGAAGAGAAAAAAAATTAAAGGCATCCAAATAGGAAAAGAGGAAGTAAAACTCTCATTGTTTGTGGATGACATGATCCTGTACTTAGAAAATCCTGACATATCCACTGCAAAGCTACTTAAGCTAATAAATGTGTTCAGTAAATTGGCAGGATAAAAGATCAACAGGCAAAAATCAGTGATGTTTTTGTACACTAGTACTGAACAATCTGAGGAGGAAATCAGGGGGAAAACTCCATTTTTCAATAGCAACAAAAAGACTCAAATACCTAGGAATTAATTTAACCAAAGAAGTACAGGAACTATATGTAGAAAACTACAAAATAATGCTAAAAGAAATTTTAAATGTCCTAAACAAATGGAAAGACATTCCATGTTCATTGATTGGAAGAATAAATATCGTGAACATGTCAGTCTTACCTAAACTGATTTATAGATTCAAGCCAATACCAATCAAAATCCCAACAGCTTACTTTACAGAATTAAAGAAGGCAATTTTCAAATTCATTTGGAAGGGTAAGTACACCCGAATAGCCAAAAACATTCCAGAAAAGAAGAGCAAAGTGGGAGGAATTTCACTGCCTGATCTTGAAACATATTACAAAGCTACAGTAGTCAAAACAGCATGGTACTGGCATAAAGATAGACACATTGATAAGTGGAATAGAATTGAGAACCCAAAAATAAACCATCACCTATACAGTCAACTGTTTTGTGACAAACCTACCAAGTCCATGTTAATGGGGAAAAAAAAACATCTCTTCAACAAATGGTGTTGGGAGAACTGGATATCTACAACCAAAAGAATGATAGAGGACCCCTATCTCACCCCCTATACAAAATCAACTCAAAACGGATCAAAGTTCTAAATATAAAAACCAGGACCATAAAACTACCAGAAGAAAATATAGGGGAACATATTCAAGACCTTGTAGTACGTGGTGGTTTCTTGGACCTTGCACCCAAAGCACGTGCAACCAAAGAAAAAATAAATAAATGGGAGTTCCTCAAAATTAAACACTTTAGCACATCACAGGACTTTGTCAAAAGAGTGAAAAGTCAGCCAATTCAATGGGAAAAAATATTTGGAAATCACATATCCGATAAGGGTTTAATATCCAGGATATATAAAGAGATGTTACAACTCAACAGTAAAAAGACAAAATGACCCAATTAAAAAATGGGCAAAAGAATTAAATAGACATTTGTCAAAAGAAGAAATACAAATGGCAAAAAAATCACACGAAGAAATGCTCAACATCACTAATCATTAGGGAAATGCAAATGAAAACTACAATGAGATATCATTTCACACCTATCAGAATGGCCACTATTAAAAAGTCAAAGAACTACAAGTGTTGGAGAGGATGTGGAGAGATAGGAACACTTATTCACTGTTGGTGGGAATGCAGAATGGTACAGCCACTGTGGAGGACTGTTTGGCAGTTCCTAAAGAAGTTGAACATAGACTTGCCACGTGACCTGGCAATACCACTATTGGTTATATACCCTGAAGAACTGAGAGCAGTGACATGACCCCGACATCTGCACACTGATGTTCATAGCAACATTATTCATGAGTGCCAAAAGTTCAAAACAACCCAGGTGTCCATCAAAAGACGAATGGATAAACAAACTGGTCTAGTCACACGATGGAATATTATGCAGTTATAAGAAGAATTGACGTTGTAAAGCATATGACAACATGGGTGAACCTGGAGGACATTATGCTGAGCGAAGTAAGTCAGACACAAAAGGACAAATACTGTATGATTGCGTGACTATGAACCAAATATATTGTGTAACATATTGTTTGATTCAAAAAAATTTTATATGTATCCATTACATTTAATTGAGATATGTATTTATTCATCTGTATTACTTTTTAGTTTTAATTGTTTATATATTCAATTATTAAATGTGCAAAATAAAAGGAAAAAAAGAAAACAAAAGAAATAGCACATGAAAATGAATACAGTTTTTTTCAAAAATAGTTGGAAATGTCACAAAACAGACAACTGCAGCCACTTGTATATACATGAAAACATATTTATGACAAAATAAGAAATACTCATACCAATACATGCATCATCTCTGCAGCTAGACACAAGGTCATATTGGTATTTATATACACTTTTTTTTTTCCAGTGTTCATTCCATATTCCCTTTGCCCTCAAAATACGTCTCTCTTGGATATGGTTCTTTGTCTGGTAGGCTAATCTAAATATTCATTATTTTTTGTTGTTTATCCTTCCTTTATTTTGCTTTTTAATTAGAGAAGTTGTAGATTTACAGAAAAGTCATGAATAAAATACAGAGTTAGCATATACCACCCTATTATTAACAATTTGCATTGGTTTGGTACATTTTTTACACTTTATGAAAGGTCATCAACTACAGAAGCTTCACCATTTGCATGGTGTAGTCCTATGCTTGCTTGTTTAATTTTATTCTACTAACATATATTCAACCTAGAATTTCCCCTTTTAAACAATACTGACATATGCAATTAAGTGCTGTTAGTTATGTTCATGTTGTACTACCATCATCACACCCATTACCAAAATTTAAGACCAAACCAATTAGAACTTCTGTACATTTTAAGCATTAACCCCTCATTCCCCAGCTCATCCCATCCCCTGGTGACCAATATTCTACATTCTGACTCTGAGTTTAACTTATTCTAATTATTTAATAAAGGTGAGATTACACAATACATGTACTTGTGCTGCTGGTTTATTTCACTCAACTTGATGTCTTTAAGGTTCACCCAGTTGTTGTGCTTACCAGAATTTCACTTCTATTTCCATCTGAAAATGTTCCATTGTATGTATATACTACATGTTATTCATTTTTCATTTTTTTTTCTAATATCTAAAGAGCACAGATTTTCAAAAAATACAAATCTATTAAAATGCATATTACCTTTGGGAAAACAATATTAAAACTTTTTTCCACCCAATAAATTCTTCTCAGGCTCAGAAAACAAGAGATCGCCTCCGGATAGGCTGAAAATCAAATTTCCCAACGCCACAACCTACGCCTGTGGAAAAGTTTCACCCCAGACTTTATGGAACTGTGCTTTTACATTTGAAGAAAGTTTACAACCCTGCACTCCTCAAAGAGGGTCTGCACAGGGTTCAGAGCCTGGAGAGGATGAGGGGCAAGGGTCCCAGGACTACAGCGCCTCCACCTCTGGGGGCTGCGCGAAGGGAGCAGCCAAACGAGGCGGGGGTGGGGGTGGGGGTGGGGTCTCTAGTCCTGCGCGGGGCGGTCAGGCGGGGCTCCCAGTGCGCCGGCGCTCCCTGGTGGTCCTGGCCCCGGGTGCGGAGCGCGGGCGTGGTCCAGCTCATCCCCATGCGTCGTCCCGCAGGCTCTCGGGGCTGTAATCATGTGGCTCGTGGTCGTGGTAGGTGCTTTTGCGTGGTTCCTCAAAGGCGGTGGCGGGCGGCGGGGCTAGCTCAGAGGGTCCCACGCGATGCCCAAGGTGCGCTCAGGCACTAGCGGCCTGCGAGGGAGACCGAGAGTCAGGCCCTTGGGCCGCTCCTGGACACTCCCCCTCTCCCGTCCCCCGGGGACTGCCGCCCTCCTGCACGGGGAGACCGTGCTCCCCGCGCTCCTCCCTTGACCTTCTGGCAGCCCTGGAGGTCCCTGGCACCGTCCTACTGTGGCCGCTGGTCCCCGCCGGGCTCCTTAGCTGGCAAGCCACTCTTCTTGGCCCGGAGCTGGGGGGCGGGCGGCTCTGTCTGGCAGCCGCGGAGCTGGAGGCTGGTGAGGGGATCGCCCACGCCGGGGTGGGGCGCAGATCAGGCTGACGGCTGCGAGGCCTCGCTCAAAAGGAGCGACTTCTCCAGGATATCTTCGGGAGCGGACTATACACGAACTCCCCACCGGGCGCCCAGGCTCCTCCTGTGTGTGTGTGTCTGTGTGTGTGTGTGTGTTGGGGGGCGGGGTCCCTTTAGCCCCCTGGGTTCCTGCGGAGTTCTTCGAAGAACCATGGTCAACATTACTGACAGCCCCCTCCCCTTCCTCTTCCCTAATTTGTTGTGTACAATTGTTCATAGATTTGCTTATATTCCTTTTTATTTCTGTAAGAACAGTAGTGACATCAAGATTTTTACTTCTGATTTTAGTTGTGTGTTTTCCTTTTTCCTTTGTGAGTCTAGGTAGTCTTCTTAATTTTATTGATGGTTTTTAAAAATAACCAACTCTATTCTCAATTGTTTTTCTAGCCTATTTTATTTATATCTTCTCTTCCTTCTGATAACTTTGGGTATACTTTGCACTTCTTTTTCTAGTTCAGCATGGCAAGCGAGGCTCTTAATTTGATATCTTCTTCTTTTTTATCTAGGCATTCACAGCTGTAAATTTCCGTCTGAGAATCGCCTTCGCTGTAACCCGTAAATTATGGTATGTTGTGTCTTGGTTTTTATTCATGTCTAAGTATTTTCTGATTTCCCTTGTTAAGAAGAAATTACTACATGTTATTTACCCAATCATTTGTTGTTGGACACATGTATTGCTTTTAGCATTTGTGAATAATGCTGCTATGAACATCAGTGTGCAAATATCTCTTGAAGTCCTTGCTTTCAAAACTTTGTGTTTATACCTAGAGGTGGATTTGAGGGATCAAAATGTAATTGCTGTTTCTAGAAGCCTTTGTAAAAGAATATATCAGCTCCCTCCTTCCATTTTATTTTCTGTAAAGTGCTGGAGAAGACCATGGATGTATCTAAAACTGATGTTGCTGGTAGGATTAATTTGATAAGAACTTGCTAATATTTGTGAGGTTTCTTTAGCAAAGCCTAATAAAAATAGTATGTCATTTTATTCATTCTTTATTTTTGTCACTTAGAGATTTTAGACTCAAGTGAGATTTTAGAACTTGAGTACTTTGCTCAGCTTTGTAAGGCAGAAATAAATGAAAAGTCTCTAGCTAGAAAAAAGATTTCTTTGAATCCTGTCTTTAATTGAACTTACACAAAAAGCCTGTCCCAAATCAATAACAAAATGCTGAATCCAGATTTTTTGTGTATGTAATGTAAATAAATGTATATTACATGATATATACCATTTTATATCCATTGTATCCTTAGTATTGTAATATTTGGTCCTTTAATAATGATTTTTGTTCACACTGGGATAAAATTGAAAGAAATTTAGAGTTGATTGACATTCATAGCCCTTGAAGTTTAGGCATAATAATATTTTGTTATCATTTTTATCTCTCTAGATTTTCTGAGCAACTGAATTTATCCAGAAAATTTTCACACATTTAAGTCAGATCAGTTTGAGAAATAACCAATATAGTTTTAATACTTGTCATTTTGTGTTATGATAAATATATAGGCTTTGCTAATAGAAATAAAATTCCACTTAATAATTCCTACATTAACAAAAAGTAGCTAGTTCTTGATGGGACATTGCATTCAACCCTGGAACATTTTTAAACACTTCCTCTAAAGTGACTTATAGAGTCAATGCAATCCCAATAAAAATTCCAACAACTTTCTTTGGTGAAATGAAAAGCCAATCATCAGATTTGTATGGAAGGGTAAGGCTTCTCAATAGTTACAACCATCTTGACAAAGAAAAATGAAGTTGTTTGACTTGTACTTCCCAATCTTAAAGATAATTTCACAGCCTTAGTAATCAAAACAACATGGTACTGTCATAAGAAGAGACATTCTGACCATAGAAATTGAACTGAGAGTTCAGATATCAGCCATCATATTTATGGCCACCTGATGGTTCACTCTCTGGGGATATAATAGTTTCTCCAAAAAGGTCTGGGGAAAACTCGATGTCCATGTACAAATGAAAGAAGGTGGTTCCCTGCTTCTCACCATATACAGCAACCAAATCAAATTGGAACAAAGACCTAAATATAAGAACAAGAACCATGTAATGCTCAGAAGAAAACACAGGGAAGCAACTTTAGGATCCTTTGTTAGGCAATAGTTTATTCACTTCTATACTCAAAGCACAAGCAAATATTAAAAAAAAAAAAAAAGT